>UPTC01000121.1:32508-65960 GCA_900537255.1 Acanthocheilonema viteae | reverse complement strand
ATAAAAAAATCAGAGCATTCTATAATAACTCATCGGCTTAATAAAGTGAAAAAAAAACAACAAAAAACAATGTATAAGATCATTTGGTAATAAAAATCATCAACACCATTCCAGCTTTAAATTAATTTTCATTATGGACCTCATTAACTTCAATATTGGTAAATGTGTTCATTTTGTAACTACAGAAGAAAGCAATGGACATTTGTAACATTCATTGCTGAATTATTTTTTCGGCAATACTATTTACTGACAACATCTTCTGTAATTGACAATCATTGATATCATTAATTGGTCATTTTTCCGAATGAAAGAGCAGAATTGTAAACGTCTTCAATTACAATCCTAGTGATGACATTATTTTCTTCATTAATTATAATGTGATGGGATATCTGTCAACACTATAGAACAGCTCTTGATATGAACCGATAAGTACTGTTCGTTGACATTGGTCATCACGTACATGACATTATTCACATCTGATTATATATTCGTAGTCGAAGCGCTGTTACTGTGCTATCCCATATGCATTACATTTGAAGTATATTTCCATTAATTATATGTCAGCGGATTTGTTCCCGAATTATTCGTCAAACACACGCCATGCTGTCTCTGGAAATGTACTTGCAAATTTTGAACAAAATTTTACTGTATCAATACATAGAAAGAAACTGTTAATTTTTTAGCCAAATCAACCATCATCATTAGCAATTGTAAATGAGAAAAAAGTGAAACAGGCAAAAAAGTAATCCAAAAAGAATAATGAGCCAAAAACTTTTCAAAAACATTAAACGGTCTGTGGAAATGATTAAAATTATGAAATGATTAAAATTATGTTAATTTTTTAACACCGTTTCCTTTTAACAGGAAAATATTCTGTCCTTCACAAAAAAATTTCGAATATTTAATTGCAACAATGAGAGTAACAGTTCACTTTGCTATCACTTACTTGATTATAACGACAGTATAATAGCTGAGAAATAAGAACAATGGCATGATTATTCACGAACAACTTTTTCCGATAAATGGTAATGCTTGAAGTAACAAATCCAATTCAAGCATTACCATTTATCGGTGGAAAGTCATTCGCCAAAATACTCTTCCGTAAATAGAAATTAAAAAAAGTCCAGTCGGATGAGGTGAAGCAACAACCACTACACTGAAAAAAGCCATTTTTATGCATCAGACTAAAAGTCATATGATATGCTATACAATGATAAGATTACACGACTCTAATTCTTTTACACAATAACTTTAAATCCCCTCCTGCACAAAATTCTTGCTAGTTCCTTCAAAACCTGCGTCTGAATGTAACTTAATCCTTTCGAAATAAGTTTTATAGACTCTCAGATAAAACTATTCTTTCCATTAACCTTTGCAGTGATGCCATTCGCTACACTGTATCAAGTAGTTTGAAGTAGAATATAACTTTTCAACAAAACGTCTGTGTTTTCTTTTTTGTATTTTAGGAAATTAATTTTTATTTCATTTTTCTATTTCAACATAAAGATGCTGTGATAAATCTTATTGATAAAACAATCATACAATGCACAATAATTACATATTAATGACAACATAGTCTTTAATTCACAGACAAGTCGGTAAAAAGTGCAATATGGAAATATAACAGTTGTTTATGCCAATTGAATTTCTATCAAAAAAAAGCTTTTCCATTTACAGTGCGTAAAAAAATTTGCATTATCATCATGCACATAACATCGCGAAGAGACTATCATCTTTAAAACAAGCAAAGGAAAAATCTTTCTCAAATCCTTACATTCCAATGGAAGCAAAACTTAACACCCTAAATTTAAATTTCCCTTTCTCATATGAAATATCCTTCCTGGAAATTAACAGATTGCTGATTATTAAATCATGTTTGCTAAGTTTTAAATCAAAATGCCAGTAGATTTACTGTCGATAGTACAAAATATTCAGTCACCATATAACTAACAAATATGCACAGTAATGTGATCAATATCAACACTGTATTTCAAAAACCAAAACAGCAATCATTTTTTCTTTTTCATGATTTCAAGCTCTGCTGTGAGATCATTTCGAAATGATATTTCGAATGTTTACAAGTAAAATATATAAATTAATCCATTTTTTCAATAGTTTCAATTGCCTTTATCCGATAAGACAGATCACGAATCCTGAAAATAATATTTTACTGTGACCGCTAATCGAAAAATCCAAAATACTAATTTGGTTAAATCAAGACTATCTTTACGACATTTACAGTGCGTGAAAAAAATCTGCATTATCATCATGCATGCTAACATGTCAAGAGAGATAATTAAGGACAATCTTAATTTAAGAAAAGTTGTTTGAAATTTTAAAATCCTAAACATTTGGAAATCTTTTGAGAAAGAGTTGGAGATGATAACAAATTACAAATCATCACACCTCTGGATCATTTCCCTTCTAACTGGCGTAGTAAAATGATTCAACAAACAAGAAACTGTCGCAAAGGCAAATGCAACGTTATATGTCCAAACCAGTGTAAAATTGGATAACCACATAAAACTGCCGTACGCTCCTACCAAATCGAATGTCGTGATTCCTGAAAACGAAACGTTTCGCTTCAGCAAAAGTGATAAATACTAGGAGTCAGCAACACTATAAAATTTGATGACATATATCGAAAACAAATATGGTCATGAAACAAACCAAGGGTTCGTGCAAGAACCGGAAGTGCAGAACTAAGTACTAAAACAGTTGTGCAATTTGCAATCACACGTGTCATCGATGTCTTATGTAACTCAGGTCGAATTCGCCGTAACAGTGGCACTGAATAAACTCCAATCATTGCAGCAACCATTATATACCTAAATAACTATTAATCAAGTGTTGAAAGTTATATGGATTTTATAAAAGAGTTGAGTATTCAATTTTTTAATGCTTACCAAATTATGATAACTTCAACGATAGCTCCAAAAATGCCTAATGTATGACGTGAATTTACTTCCATGTATTGCGCGTATACGGGTAATGCCCGAAACCCGAATAGCAATTGCAGCGTATTGATCAATACCATAAGCACAGTGACTGTCTGAAGGAATTAAAAAATAAATGCAAAAATTGAGAAAGAAAATATATGATGAAAACCAAAATAATGCGTGAGTTACAAATCTTATTAACTAAATTGCTGAATCGGAAATTATGCATTGATTAACTTACAGTTAAGAGGAGCAAGACAACGATCGCAGACACATACTTCACCGTTTGCAACACAACCTGATAACCACGAAGCGGCTTCTGTGGCAGAAATGGGTCTGGAAGTGATACATCCCCCTGATTGTTTCGTCGCAATCGTCTTTTAAGAGTTTGGTATTCTAATCGAAAAACCGTTTCCTCTAACGGATCGATGATTTTATTATAGTCTGTTGCAAGCAAATGATTTGATACTACCGAGAACATCCTTGCTAATCCTGGAATTACAAACAGTCACTGTTCCAATATCTTGTAAATGTCATCCTGTCAAAATACATCATAAAACCTACAATTTACCAAAAAATTAGCAAATTAACTCCTTATCAAATAAAAGAATTTCGAAAAACCAGAAAAATTAAGAAAACTACCTATGGGAGCTGTGATCAGCAACGTCAGCACTCCAAATAAGGATACACATGAATATAGAAATGGCAAATTAACAGATGTGAAACTGAGTATGGATAATGAAATTGAAGCACTCTCTGTCTGAAGATTTTATGTATGCATAAGGTAAAGAAAATCAATAATCTTCCTTGTTCTAAGATTTTATATAAATATAACTTCATAGAATGTGCGAATGAAGAAAATTCTCGTCTTTTTTGTGCAAAATTTTCGTTTTCAAAATAAACCACATATATCAAAAAAGGATAAGCAGCAAATGGGAAATAAAAAGCAAATGAGAATATTCCGAACTTTCAAAATCATTGCAAATAATAAAACTTACGAGAAAGAGAGAGTATATTACGTCAGCCAAGCATATTAAAACGATAATAAGAAGTATGCAGACGGCAACCGTTTCATATACTCGAGTCATTATGCCCTAAAAATTTCTCGGAAATATCGTACCGAAAAGTCAATAATTTTACTGCTCGAATGTTACAGCAAAAAAAGAATAAAAATTTCAAAAACGATGTGAATCAAATTCATTAATATTTACTTGGCGACTTGATGTCATCTGACGGCACTTCGTCTCATAATAGGGTACAAAAAATTATTACCTTTCCATGACCTTTAAATCCTTGAGATTCAATGAAAAAATAAGCAAACGGAAGAAGTATAAACAACGACAGGTTGCTTAAAGCAAAAATATAATTCCAAAGTGAATGAATCAGAGGCCAATTCAACCATTGGAAATAGTAACTCCCTGGATAGGCCTGTATTATTTCAGATCCAATCACTGAAAACGGCAGCAGTGTAGCAGCTCCCATCGATACTGCTAAAGACCATGTACACATCCATAAACTACAAAACGTGAATAGCATTAACGTAATTAACCGCAAAATGAAAGTTGAACAATATTATTTTAATATTCCAAAAGTCCCTTATCTATCATATTGTAATTTTGAACTTACGAAACACGAAAAACAAAAAAATCCTCGCCACCGGCGTACAATTCATCATTATCGCTTCGCTCTTTCAATAGGCGAATGATTGAATACGAAATAAGGTATAAGCATATAAACAATAACATACAAATCTGCAAAGATTAAGCATCATCAAAAAGTTTCAAACAACAAAAAAAATTGGGAGAGAAAAATACTTCTCGCTCATTTATGAAACTAATCTATGAAAATTATAACAAGAAATTTTCATTAATTCCTGTTATGCCCCACATGTCGGTTGCAGAATGAAAAGGATTTTCTAATACCTTATAATATAAGGAGATGTGAATTGAATCTTACCACTGTGACCTCAAATTACAAATGTTTTATTATTAAAGAAAAAATTAGAGTTTAAGCATTCTCATATAGATATATCATGATAAAGTTCGAACTTTCAAAATCCAGAGTAAAGAAGTGAACTTTAAAGAGAAAACTACTCTTTTATAAATGAATGTGGATTATTCACAGAAACACTAACACAACAATACACTTACGATATGTTGACGGATGAACTGGTGAAAACGCTGTTCACGTTCATTAACATCCTCAAATTGTTCCATTGTACACAACCATTGATATATACGTCATTTATTTTTTTATTTTCGTCTACAAAAATATGAATAAGAATGGGAAAAAAAAAACATTACCTAATTAAACAAAGATTTATCCTTCACACAGCTGTTTACTTACAAACACACCCTAACCACTCTCATCCCATCCAAATAAACAACAATTACCATCACGTGCACTTTCAACGCATCATTTTACAACAAAACTTTTTCACGGTATTTATTAAATCCTGGCGCTAATTTTTCATGGATTTATCGGAGGCGAAGGATGGTTTGGGTTGGACTTGTGAATGCTAGAAGCCTGTTAACTATTTTGTTTTTATAGTATTCTATTTTTGTATTATTTTTATATCCTATTTTTATACGAATTATATACTGTTCTTTCGTGTGTGTTGTACTTTTATTGCGCTCCTTTTCATTGGTTCTCTCATTTTTGCTCTTTTTTCATGAATTTGAATGGACTCCACCATTCAGTTTTTTTCTCTAAAGTTTGATAAATATTTGGTATAATTGACTAAAAATAACGAAAGAATTTGAAATTTTTGATAATTCATCATATTACCTGCGTATATGATAGTAAATTTGATTGCTTAAACTAATTTCGAGTTTGACTTCAGGATAATGAAATCGGCTGCTACAACAATTGCTAAGATGAAAACTAAAAAGAGTAACTTTGTGTATGGGTGTGGTTTCGGGAAAACAGGAAGTCTTTTTACTAGAGTATTACGAGAAACCGGACAGAAAGAATTCAAGAATCCCAGACAAATTCAATACTTCAATTCACGTAATATTCGTCATATTGCAGCTGGGTTCGGCTTCTCAATTTTGGCATCGGAGCGGAAACTTTATGGTGGTGGCGTTGATATTTTTAGCAACAATTTAGATAATAGGAATTATTGGAGTGAAGGTATTTGCCTGAATCCTAATGCCAAGGACAAGCAATTTAGTACCATAATAGACGTTGCGGCTGGTCGACGACATTTTCTGGTTGCATCTAAAAAGGCAGTCTATGCATTTGGTGATAATGCTCACGGGCAGTGCGGACAGGATCCTGAAAATATGCCTTTTGTAAGACTAGAAAATAAACCATTTCAAAAAATTACGATTCCTTCGGATTCAGAAATTGCTCGGGTACATTGTACATTAGATACATCATTCATCCTTCTGGATTCTGGTGAAGTATTTTCATTCGGATTAGGTACAGATGGACAATTGGGACGCGGAAAATGCAATTGTGATTGGCGTTGTCTACCAGTTGAAGGTGACTTGAAGGGAATGAAGGTAAAAACTTTAAAAGGGAGCACGGATACTTTGATGGCGGTGACAAAGAGTGGTGAATTATTCATGTGGGGACAAAATGAATACGAACAAATGTATCCGTTTGTAAAGGATATTCAAAGGAGCTTTCCATGTGAGATTCGTCTTTCCATGGAGAAAATTACACTAGCAGATTCTACAGCAACTTCTTGTATAGCATTAAGTAACAATGATCAAGTTTATGTTTGGGGTTTCGGAATTCTCGGTATGGGACCCAATGTTACATCACTACGACGACCAGCGCTCCTGGAAAGTAATCTGTTCAGCAGTGGTCCTAATGATTCGGGTAAAGTCAAGAAGGTTTTCGCTGGTAATTCTTCGATGTTTGCTGTTTCAAGAACGGATAATCTGTTTTCTTGGGGTCTTAATAGATTCTCTCATTTAGGTCTTTCACATGACAAAGACCAGCATTTCCCATTTCAAGTTGATGTGTTAAAGAAGCCATTAGATGTCTCCATTGCACCTGATCATGTGTTATTCTTAATGAGTTGATTTGTGCCATCTATTATATTCCTGGAATTGTTATCGATTTGTGATTCGAAATGTGTCGAGAAAATATTTCACTTTGTTCTTTTTGCGATTATTTAACATGGTTCATTTAACATGTTGTTTGAAGGCTTTTTCGATGATCTCTTCGTGTATATTTTCGTCCGAAACTAAATGTAATAAATAAATTAGAAGTATAGATTGCGCAATGTCCGATAGTGATGAAACTGACGAAGAAGCGGCAGAAGACATTGGTATTAACTCCGGAAAAGAAGATGAACAAGAAGTGGAAAGTGCAGCAGCAAATAGTTTGGAAGAAGAAATTTCTCGAAATTTCAAGTATGAAACATTATGCAAATACTTAGATCGTATGCAGCAAATTCATTTCAAGAACAAATTCGGTAAAGAACGAGTATTAAAAGCATTAGTGACAAAATGGACAACAGACGCTTCAAAATTTACAAGTGAGGCTGTTAGCTTTTATCCAGTTTTACGTATTATGGCTAATTCACTGGATCGGCGGAAATTTCGCATGAAATCGGTTAGTTTATAATGATATTTAAGTAGGGGAAGTTATTTATGGATCATACTATATAAAGTATTTTAACGTAATCGTACCATATAAAACATAATCTGCGGAAATAAGTTGAACACACTATGTGATGCCTATGCATTAGCGAATTTTTCAGAAGCGAATTATATCGAAAATATGCCAAGTATTGTTTCTTCCTCCAAAGACGAAAAAGGAATTGTTGCAGATAGATTCCAAGGTAAATATATTTATTTATTTGCTTTCCGTTTATTCTCTTTATTTTTTGCTGATCAAATAGCTTTGGTTTTCTCTTGAGAAAACGCTCCATATAAAAATATTAAAGTTATATACTATAAATTGCATTACTGTAATGCAATCTATAATGTACAAATCAACAGTAGCTTCTATGTTCTTGTTGTAAAATAACAAACATAATTCATTAAATGGATGAATCTTACCTACTGACCGAATATCAGTATTTATTTGGTTATCACACGAAATGTGTTGCGGTGAAATTTTTGCTAGAAATCTTTAAGAAAGCAGCCGTAAATTATTTCCAGAGTGCGGACCAATCGATTATGAAACTGGCAGAAGAAGTTTCAATGCGAAATCCAACTATTACTAAACGTGAGCTCTCTCTTTTTGATGTAAACGATTCGCTGTGCAAAATAACAGAAGGAGAAATAAGTAAGTAATTATCTTTATAATGCAATCATTAGTTTTAAAAGGATTTAATCATAAATAAGTTTAAAACTGTTCTTTAGTTTACTTTGGTAAATTCGTCGTTTGCGTGTTTGCAGGTAATGAAGAACTAGAAAAGCTTTTAAAGACCTGCGCAACAGTACGCGAAGTCTACTGGCTTTTGCAAGTATTGGTTCGTAAAATTGAAGTAAGTTATATATTGTGAATACATGCCTTTCCGTTATGTTAATGTAATCTGCCTTCAATGTCTAACTATGAAAAAGAAAAAAAATCAGCGTAAAGAATCAGTTTTGTTGACTATGACTTGAAAACCACAGAAATTTGTGTAATTTGGTGTTTCCTAAGACACTGCCATACTTTCTCACTACGAAACATAATACCTTCTTTTTTGTTACGAAAATACGTTTCAGCGCTCCTTAAAGGTAACATCCGCAAATTTAGTAAGCTGGATACATCCGAATGGAACTGCGTTATATCAATCTGGCATCAGCTTACGAGAAATATGTGATCTTGCTGCGGAAGGTAAAATAGCAGACAACTCGAGCATGCTTTTCCGTCGCTTCGAACCAATGTTATTATCAAGAATCAGGCACGGTACTGGAGATGTTTACGATAAAGTAATTACTTCAATCATATATTAATTTGTGGCTATATGAAATTCTAATAATAGTGGAAATTCTGTTTATAGAATAAGACTGCTTGTATAATGCTTTATTGTGAATTCGAAAATTTCCAGCGTAAATTCATTTTCTGAAGCAAATGATTTGTATGCTAGTGCAACAGGTAATTTAATTTGAATTTGAGCTGGTTCATTTCTGTGGCCAAGAATTTTATGTGGAATTAAAATATGACGGTGAACATTTCTTGCTACACAGAGGACCAAATTGTGAAATTCGATACTATTCCCGAGTTCAGAATGACTTTACAAATACCATAGCACCAATACTGGATCATAGAATCAATCCATATTTTGCGCCTTGTATTGAAAGCTGTATACTGGATACTGAATTACTGCTTTGGGATACTGTTGATAAAAGATTTGGTTAGTTAGTCATCTTAATAATAAACGAATACTTTGTGCCAATTTTGTGATAAGAACTTTCCAGTGCACTGCAATATTTGACTTAGTGTAATATAAAATACATCTCCCAAAATGTCTCAAATTATTTTATTCATAATTGGTAGGTAGTCGGCGTTACTCATAATTTCTAATCAAAAGACTGTGTATCTATTACTATTAAGACTGCTAAATTTTCTAGTCTTATAGTTGGTCATAATGCACAAGCATCGGATGGTCGTATTTATGATGTGAAAGCTTTGAGAACAGATGGTGCAGTAGAGCCAAGTGTTGCGGTATTTGATGTTTTATTTTTGAATGGAAAACCACTAACAGATGTTCCTCTAAGCGAAAGGCTTGCCCTTCTTCAAAGTGGAAATGTTTTGCAAAAACAAGACACGACAAAAATATTCGTGTCAAAGTTCACTGTCGTCAAAACGAGGTTGAGTTTTCCCCACAGTATAGATTAGTTCAATATAAAGTCATTAAAATATATAAGAAGAAAAAGTTAAGGCTTGATAGAATAGAGTGCAGCAATTTACAAAATTTTGCGAGAAGCAATCTTGTTATGTCTAATAAGTAGGTTTAGGTAATGGATTTCTGATGTTTTGAAAAATTGTAGTAATAGGTGTATTTTGTATTATTGTATTCCGTGTTAACTTTTGTAGAGAAGAATTTGCTTCGATATACCAAGAAGCTATAACAAATGGTCAAGAAGGCATTGTAGCGAAGAAAATAAATTCGATCTATAAAATGGGTATGCGTCAAATGGCAAATGGTTGGTTTAAGGTATTTATTTGGTCAAAAGTATATACTCGCCATATCTTTTAATATGTTCAATTATTCTAAAAGTAATTTAATCCTTTTTCTAAGCAGAATTATACGATTTATTTTGGTGATTCTGTGAATAAATTATATAAATTTTAGGTAAAACCGTTCCATTTGGGTAGTGAGACACTGGATCTTGCAATTGTTGGTGTCGATCTTGGTAGGAATGATAAAATCAGTAATTATTGTGTGGCTACACTTAGAGGTATTATTATGTTATTTCTTCTTAAGAAAACATCTTTGTCATTAATGAATTATTTGAATTTTGAATTTATTTGTGTTTCATTTAAAACTGTAAATCCACAACAAGTTCTGTGGTTTCACAAGTTTGGCTTTTTAGATGGTAAGTTTTTTATGGTCGGCAAAGTAGGAACAGGATTGGACGAGACGACACGTACATTTATTAAAAATCGTTTGACGCGAGACCATGGTTTTTTCAAAAGTGACAGGATTCCGAGCTGGATTCATGAAGATCATACATCAAACGATTTGCCAACTTATTTTGTAAAACGCAATAACATACAAGTTGTTGAGGTATTTTTTAAAGAAGCAAAATCTAGCAGTTACGAGCTTTTCAAACTATTAGTTGATCATATTTTCATTTAGCCTTAAAATTTATGCTAGATTCGAGCTAAAGGACTAAGAAATGGCCGATTATATGCTCCTACTCTGAAAGCATATCGGGATGATAAATATGTAAAAGACATCGACCAGTACCAAGCATTTTTAGACTTCGATAAGGTGCGTATATTTTTTCTCACTTATAAATTTTTTTTGGAAATATGCTAGTCATAATCACAAACATTACTATCAAAATACTGTCTTATAAATTTTTTTTTTGGAAACATACTGATCATAATTATAGTTTTTTTACTATCAAAATACTATTTTTTCAGAATTTACGTCTAGATAGTATAAAAAATGCTCAAAACGTAACAGATTCAAAAAGGCGAATGATAACTGCTCATGTATTTGAGCAATATCAAACTAAGAAAGCACGGATCAATGAAATAAATCAAGATCTTAAAGGGAAACAAATCTGTGTCTTAAGAGGTACCTCTAATGTAACAATCCAGGACTTGCAAGAGATCATTGTTTCCTTTGGTGGAATTCACGTCGCTAATCCAGGTTTTATTTACTGTTTTTCCCTAGCTACATTTTTAATTTGTCATTTTTGTTTATTACTTTATTCATGAATTATAAAAATACCGGGTATTAAGGTCCGAAAACACTTTTTGTTGTGACTGGAGAGCCCAAACATGTGAAATCAAAGTCGATTATTAAAAGTAACAAATATAATGTGGTCAGCGCAGACTGGCTTATAACGTGCAAAAATATGAGCAAAGTCATACCTATGTAAGTTTTTTAATTTGTAAAACATTTTACTTAAAATTGGGAGAAAAAGTTCTTGACAAGAAAATTTTCTTTTTCATCAATTACTTACTAAATTATATACAAATATGAATTTACTTACTGGAATGTGAAGCCAACCAAATTTCAGTTCTTTTTTCTTCATTCATCTGGAAATGTTTTGTTTTTCTGTCAAACGAATTGGGGCAGAAATAATAGTTTAACCTAATCCGTGTGTGAAAAAGTAATTCTTTGTTCTATTATTCCTGCCTCATTCCCTTTTGACATGCTTTGTGATATAGTCAGTCATTGTTAATATGAAAAGCTGTAATTCATCTCTGCTTCGATACAAAAATTTTATTGTATTGCCTTCAATAAAACGAAAGCTAAAAACTTTATCTGCCATTTTAAATTCTCTATTACAGAACGAAGAAGGAAACTGTTCACGTTGTTGACGATAGTCTTTATTCGTTATTTGGAGATGATAGAGAATTGGGAAATTCCATCATATCGGCGAGCTCTACTGCATATACAGTAGCAGGTGTCAGTGCTTTGCTGGACAAGATAAAAGTACATAAAGTAAAATACTTTTCAGCCATACACAGATTTGTTAGTTTTACTACTTTGTTTTGTACTATTTTACATTTTAAACAAAAACTGGTTTTCTATAACTCAAAATTTTAGCGGAAGAAACCGTTAGCTGCTGAGGAAGCATTAAGAAAACAGTTACTTATGGATGAAAAATTTGATCGATTTTATGGCCAAACGTTTTATTTACATGACGACTTGACGAAAATCCAGAAAATGTACACTCAAACCTTATTGCGAATGCACGGTGCTGATTTGAGTACAAAACAAAGCAGTGCTGTTACTCATGTTGTAGTCCCTGACAGGTATAATGTTCTACGAAAAGCAGTCAAGTCTCCCCTATTTCATTGTATGTAAAGTTAAATACCTGTAATTGAACTATAAATTTTTCACTTTCCTTATTTACGTGGACACTATTTTTTTTCCGTAAAATACTATTTTGGAATCGATAGAAAACAGTTTTTTAGGAAAATAATGTATGATAACCTGCCAAAGAAAACGACCGTTGTTGACGTCTGCTGGTTGGAAAATACGCTTGATATACAATAATTTCAAATTTTGGAAATCCATTCTGTACTATTCCAGTTTTTATTCATTTAAACGGTTCAATATTTTCAGTATTTAGTCTTTCACTATTTCTTCCTTTTTTTTGTAAATAATATCTTTAAAGTTCTTGTTTATTTATGTGAATAACTGTAATTTTTACATAAGTGTTAAGCGTGCTGTTTTTGGCTTTACAAGAAATCAGAAGACGTATAGAATTAATGTTATGAGAAATGATAAGTGTGTCGTCTGTTGTTTTCATACCGTTCTTTTTTCCTTTGTTGTGTAAATTTCAGTGTTTGTACCAAACTCGTACTCCATATTTCTAAGAGTCTTTCTCAACTTCATTAAATAAGCGTTGCACTCTCTTACAATTCTTATTTCGGAATTATTAAGTTGAATTTATATTGAATGTAAACACTTACTTTTCTGTTTTATTTTTTTCATCATGTAGGCTTTGTTCTGAGCGAAACAGAATTAAGAATTATTGTATTAGTGATTTCTTTTTCTAAGGTCCAGGGTGCGAGCAGGCACTAAATTCTAAACTTTCTTTGTGCCGGGAAACAAAGATATACTTTTTTTGCAAAACTATTTATTTCTGTAAGGAATATTTCTTCTGAGAAAGAATTTATCAAAGCTTATTCTGTGAACAGATAGCTAAATTAATAGCTTTTCTTCATGAAATCTTAGATATCTTTAGTGTGCAAAAGATAAGCACATCTGATTCCTTTGGTTCAAATTTAAAAAAAAAATTATAATGGCTATATTCATCACGAGTTGGATTTTTAACCCATCTAAAAATGTTTCGCAGTTTCTTCCTCTTTTCTGCATAAAGTATAAGGCCTATTTTAGAATTTTCAGAATTTACACACAGCAACAAGTGGCCAAAATTGGTGATAATAATTATGAACCAAGCTTTAATTTTCCACTTTTTTTTCAACTCTTGCTATTACCTATTCCACAACTTACCCAGAAGTACAAGTTCATTACCCATTTAATGGTTACGCCCATTGCCATATTACAATTGGCTCTCACCATCTAATACAGTATCCCGGAAAGGAAAGCCAACTGATGAAGTTAATAATGATGACGATGTTTATTTTTCATGATGTTCTGATATCGATTTAACAAAAAAGAGTGACAACTGCAGATCATCATTGATTTCATAGCATTCACTCTTCCATCTACTGCTTTCTTCTCTACATAAATGTGCGAGAGAGAGAAAAAGAAAAATGCCGAGAGGTATGGGTTTCCTGCTGTTTATTCTCCTTCCTGTTGCATTACAAGGAGCTAAAGCAAAACAAATTCATTTTGCAACAAAAAGCGGCAATTTTTGTCATTTCAAAATGTATAAGCGAAAACCAACAATAGTATGAGAGAGTAAAATGAGCTGAAATCTACTTTCTCCAATTACTTCACTGGAATTTCTGGTAGTTCTTGCAATTAACAACTTCCATGGTTATGTGTACAATTCAGATCATAGGTTACTAATTCAGCATCTTCATAGAATGATCCACTATAACTTTTGTTCGTTTTTTTGACTAAATTTTCAAACATGACGCAATGAAAGTTCAAAAAAATTCCATTGCTTGGTGGGCAGTAATTGAAAACTGACCGTAATAATATCTGAAAGGTGATTAGGTGATAATAATTTGTGAAGTTTAAAATTCTCAGGTGCTAAATAATTCTTTCCACACATAACATAACCTTCCACTCAAATCATTGAATGGAATGCTAGACATTTCTGAGTCAGCTCAAAATTGATCTAGAAATTCCTTTGAAGAGATTACGTTTAAAATAGATTTTAGCTTTAATCAATCAAAAGGGGACAAATACAAGACAAAAAAGGATAGTAGACATATAAAGCATCTACACATAAAAATAAGTACTCGTTAATTAAATAAATTGCCATTTGCAAGAAATATTTTCTATCTTAAACTTAAAAAAAAAAAACAATGCAAAAATTTTACCAACATTTCACGTAGAATGTTTTTCTTCTGAAAACAAAATTATTAAAATATAAACAGAGATTTTTAAATAATATCCGGATAATAATTAACAATAAGGCCTAGGAAGGCCATAATTAGTGATATCTCATGTTCTTTCAATGTTAACCAATACATGTCCTTTGCATCACTTGCATTTTCATGGCAGAATGATTTCAGCATTAAATTTACATACAGATGCATCATTTATTTCTCATTAAATCCAAACCATAGAAGAGTTGAACAAAGTTTACTGGCCTATATAACAGTACTCGAAAATGATCTTTACCTGAAATTTCTTGTCTATCCTATTTATATAAGGGAACGAGAGATATGAAGTAAAATTTTTAATTATTTCAAATTTTGGCTTAGAGATAACACTCGGTTGTTTGAAAGACATTCAAAATCGAACTTGCTATATATGATAAGCTTCAAATAAAAATAATAGCATAAATGGAAAAATAATGAGACAACAATAAGGGAGATGAACGATTGGGAACCCTTCAAATAAACCCTGTGGATTATTGAACAGCAATTAACATATTCAATAACATATACAACAACAATATAATTTTACCTTGTCTAATTGAAAGGAAACGAAAAAAGAAAGTAAATTAGAAATATATACCTTGTACAAAATGACAAAGAGACATGACAAAACAACAGCGGGGTACAATAAGAGAGCGTATTCGAGAAATGCAATTCATACCTTGTATAAACGAAAGAGTACAAATGACCCTGTTTACAATTCGATTCTTCTAACAGATATTTATTTGATTAATTAATTAAATTCATTCATTCGTTCACTCATTCATCAAAAAATTTACAAATTAGTTAAAATGAATTAATAACACTTAATGATGGTTAATACGTATTTTTTTCCTTTTGTCTGCACAAATAACCCTAAGTCAAAAAGTTTTGCTTCTATGGTACTTAAACTGCATATTGATTTCATCAGTTATTTATTTCAAATATTTTATTTCTATACAAAACCCGGAAAATCAACCTGTTAATAATCACATCAAATATCATTTCGACGCAAACATACTTTCTTTACTCAAAAAGCCATAAATCTGCTAATTGCAAAAGTATTCACACATTCACACATACACACATACATGCACACATACACACACATACACATACATACAGAAAAAAGAAGGAAGAGAAAGATAGTTATTGAACCAATTTGCGCCAAAATTGTCATCTTTCGTAACATTCTTCGATCTCGAAGTAAATTTTCTGCACTTTTCACTACTATTGTATTTTTTCTTGCTATTAATAACGTTAATGCAATTTTGAAACAGAATTTTAACAGAAAAACCGGTATTGAAAATGATCGTAACTTCGGCACAAATGAGTATAACAAAGTGTGACCTAATTTCTTTCATTCTTCACTTTTCAAAAACATACCATTAAAATTGCAGCATTAGAATATTTGTAAATTTTTTGATTAAAATTTGAAATTTAAATAATGTTATGTGATTTATGACTGGATTCATATAATTTCCACAAAATTTCATTTACCATGTACCAATTAAAAAAATTATTTGCAACTTTTTTTTCACTCTAAAGTTTCTATTTTTAAATAAGTTTTCCAATAATGCCACCAAAATATACCATTATAGTCAATTGTAGAAGACATCGCTTTTTTTGAATCGACGCAAGTTTTTTCAAAACTAATCCTATCTTTTAAAAAAATTAGAAACTATTCGATTTTAATATTAATTAAAAACTTTCAAAATTTTCAAATTCCATAATTTATTATAATATATTTCCCAATATATTCAGAACATTTTTGACTTATTATAATGGTTGCCACGGATATTAAAAAAACTAATTTCGAAAAATTCATCTTCAATTCAAAAATTTTTATTTCTGGCTTTAATTGAGAAATTGATTGATGTGATCAATTTTTCTCGTCAGTAATAATTATATAATACAAACTTACGGTATCACAACTAAATCATATCATTGAATATGTTATTAAACTTACACCTCCAGACCATTTTTACACGAAAATTTTTTTGAATTCAAAACATTTCAAATTAAATTTTTAAATACCATATGCAAACCTTCCATATCCAAATATGGCTTTAAGCTTGATTGATAATTGTTATCCGTGGCTTTGAGCTCAAAGATGTTCTATTTATGATAATACATTCATGTATAATTATTGGTGAGAAGGAAATTACGCGGATTGAAACTGGCCAAATGATGGAAGGAAAGAGCACCAGCTGGAAATGGTACTGTTGGCGTTGGCTTGTCTTTGTTCTCCTTTTTATGCTTCATACGACGATTTTGGAACCAAATTTTGACCTGAAACAGGAAATGCTTAAATCAGGGAATAGAGAGAGAGAGAGAAAGAAAGAAAAAGGAAGAGGAACAGAAAAAAGATATCTGAAATTTGAAATTTTTTCTTTAATGAAAAACAAACATTCAATAACCAAACGAAACAATTTTCAATTATAAGAATGAAATGGCTTTTTTTTCAAATATTATTAGAAAATGTCTCAGATTGTTAGATAACTTAATAATGAAAGAATTGGGTTAAAAAACAAACTAAAAAGCTCAAAATGATTTGCATAACTTTTTTGCTATGCATTATTAAAACAAAAATTTACTTGTCATGACATAATTAGCACTGAGACTATTAATTAAGACTTGCTAAATTTATGAGGAAAGTGAAGCAACAGTAATTTATTCGTTTCTATAGCGCTATTTCCTCATTCTCAATCTCCAGTCTTTTTAGGAATTGAAATGGATTTTGGACTCAGGATTTTTTTGAAAGAATTTTACTCATAAGCTTTTTTCAAATCAAAAATCTTGAAATCATTTATACTTTCATATTTTGTCATCGAAATTTCCTCTTCCCTCACTCTTATTTTTATTACATCATAAAAAATCATAGCATCTGTGCGAAGGTAATATTTTAGAAGTGCTCGTCCCATCAATTTTTTGATTATTGTTTTAATTTATTGAATTAAAGCAATTTGCAAAAATTCACAAGAAAATATTTTTAAAAATTGATAATTTAGTTTGATCAAAGTTGTTCAATTTACAAAATTGAACGAAAAAATCATATGAGCAAGCTTTAAAGTCGACAAGTAAACATCTTTAAAGTTCGAACTATGCACAGTTGGTTTTTGAATCGAATTAAAATTGAAACGAAAAATAAAATATGAATGATCACTTTAAACAGCAATGATCCAACTAACTTGTCGTTCAGTTAGCATCAACGAATGAGCTATTTCGATGCGCCTCTTTCGAGTCAAATACTTATTGAAATGAAATTCTTTTTCCAATTCCAGTACTTGATTCCTAGTATATGCTGTTCGCTGACGTTTTTCGCCTCGATTTGAACCTATATTTCAATAAATTTCATTTATTTATTCATAAATCAACAGAGAAAAAACTTTTCAAAGAAACTCTACCTCAATTATAATAAAAATTTACAATAATTCATAAATCCGGAAATTCTCACTCTATAAATTTTAATATGAACTAATATCAATGTTATCATCAAAGTTATTTATTCTGACTCAATTAAATATATTTTCTAAATATCCATTTATATTAATATCGTTATTTTTTATCAATTATTATTATTTTACTATTATTTACTATTAATTGTTATTTATTGTTACATTTTCATATAAGTGCTATTACATATGCATTACATATGCAATCATTTAATTCAAAAACAAGCGTCATATTTCACCATAAAAAAAATACTTTTAAATAAAGTAAGAAAAATTATCCCTTATAATTAAAAAAATTACACAATGCCATTGTTTTATTTGAATAATTTCTTATAGAAAATTTAAAATGAAATATTACGAGTAAAATTTCATAGTTAAAATTTATAAAATATTTATTATGGAAAAGAGAAAAAGTAAAAGAGAAAGAAATGATTGGCATCATGGAAGTAATAATTCATGAAGCGCAAACAATTGTTTGGTATTATTACACAAATTCTTCAGTCGTTCCACACACACACACACACACACACACACACACAGACACATACACACACAGACACATACACACAGTCAATTCGTGGTAATAAATTATGATTTGCCTCTTTTTGTACAGCACGAACTTACCTCTTCCTCATTCATCCTCTAAATTTCCTCTCCTCCCCCGCTTTTTCCCTTCTAATTCATCTCTTCCTCCCATTCTCTCCGATATATGTTGTCTGTCCAAGAAACATATTTTATCTTATGGTTGATCTTAGAAGAGAAGAAGCTCTCTATTCAAATTTATTACCCACTGTTCATCACAAACTATAATCTCATCAGTTCCACCACTTCAATATTCCATCCTTCCCTCAAACTTTGCATCTCGAGCTTCAAATTTATTGCAGTACCAAATTTGCATCATAAATTGTGGAACGCTTCGCAACAAATATTTATCAAATTCCGTAAATTTCCTTCTTTTCCTGATCTCAATAGTAAATTATTTTTACAAATGAGTAGTTCGAGAAATTTATTCATTTTAGTGATTTTTTTAAAAAATGAACTCATTCATACATTTATCGTACAAATCAAAAGCTATGAATTAATAAAAATCTGCGATAGTTGCATTAAATTGATTTCGCATTATTTGAAATTATTCTATAAGCTATGATTTAAGGAGAATTGTATGAAATGATCATATAATTCTTCTTAAATTATAAAAGATTGGCATATCGAAGTATGAAATTTCTTTCCCTACTTACATTGTTTTATGCAACGAAAAATAAAAATTGGTTAGGAAAAAAATTAATTTTTCTCAAAAAGTATCTTTGTCAACCAATAATTTTGCAAAGAAAATGAAATGTTAAATAACTATTTAACTTTTTCAATAATTTCAATTTTATTCTAACCTATTTAAGCCTATTTTATGAATAAATGAAAGCATTGGAGGGAAAAAAAGATCCAAATCGATGGCAAAACTCAGTGGGTGGTAAAACATCAAAAAGATACACAAAATATGTTCCCTAATTTTTATAACATCAAAAAATACAAACCGATGTGATTTTCTTTTTGTAAATTTAAACCTTTGCAGTTTGATGAGTCAATTTTTAAACAGACATAAATTGAATTCAAATCCGACAAGGAAAAGAAAATTTCTATTAGTGACAGAAATGGTACTCAATATTGCATGAAAAAAATAATTTTTGATTTTTAAATTTATTTTAATAATTTTTGATGTTTAAAATTTAAATTACACATTGAACAAACATTAAATTTATTTTAAAGTACGATTAGAAAATAGTTTTAAATTCATAAAAGTGCACTTTTTTATCAAATGGTATATAGAATGTAAAGCAAACAGTACTCAAATAAATTGAAATGGATGTACTTTTGAATTATTTATTGCATTCCTTTCCTATGATTGATAATATCAATAATGAAAGAAACTGACAATTTTACATATGCTTATACACTTCCAATAAAAAAAATTTAAACTATCATAATTTATTTTATCTTTGACCTTTTAATTACCTCTCAACAGGTTGCCGATCATTTAATCTTCAAATTTAGGAGAAAATGATCACAACACATGGACATTTGAATGATGCCTATGGAAATGTATTCCGACTATCATAACATTTCCTTTTTTTACACTCCAATAAATTATCTATTTTAATAAATATTATAGTCAATCGGACGTTGAGAAGTGTGAAAAAAACAAAGTTGTTGAATTATTTTCGTTGTCTGAAATTCTCACTAATTCAAGAATTTCAAATCATTGTCACGTTGAATCCATGCTCAGTAATCAAGGTAGAAAGTACTGTAGTTGAATAAGTTTAGAGATTTAAATAGAAATAGTAAAAAAATAGAAATAGTAAAAAAATAGAAATAGTAAAAAAATAGAATAGAAATAGTAAAAAAAATTCATAAAATTCATTTTTTCGATGTTATCGAAATTACAATCTTAGTCAATCGATTAATTAAAATAAGATCTATTTTCTATTCCATAGCTATGCAAGATATTCCACTTAACAGGCAATAATATCCTTTTGCATAAACGTGTAAAATTTGCTAGTAATAAATTCAAAATCGTTTGGGTTCATGCTTTATTTATTTATGTAAATAATAAGAAAAGTTCATCTATTAACATCAAAAAAGGCCTAAAAATGGACAAATCAATAATTTTTTATATTTTTGAAATAAACGAATTTGGTTTGTTGGTACCAATTTGGCTCATATTCTCTCTTCAACCAGCTTCTTTTTTAACCTCAGCTAACAGTATGAAAGCGTTAACATCTATTCAAACAGCCAAATATTTTAATTTACTATGGAGCGAATAAAGTCCGAAAAAGCAATCAGTGTATCGTTAAAGTTATTTAAAATCTTACACTTTAGGAATTCTGCATATCATATTAAAGTACGTTAGAGTATTCTGACATGATCGACAGATCTAGTTAACTTTTGGCAATTTTTGCAGCAACAATAAAAAATTTTTAAATTGAAATTTTTAGATTTTTGAAAACAAAAAAATTCTGGACATTTTCAAAAATTCGAGGTAACAAAAGAATTAATCCTATAAGTAAAAAGAATGCAAATATATACTATGTGTGTGCGTGTGTGTGTTTGAAGTGTCAGTTAAATGGTTTGGTAGTTCCCTTTGTCGGCAAACCCTCTTCTGAAAGTGCTGGCCGATTTGCACTCGCCCAACAGTTGCTCTCCTTGAATGCCAAAACTAAAACTTGCTTTCTGATCCGATTCAAATTCGATTTCAATGATTTAAATGTATAAACATACATACACACATACAATACACAAACAAAACATTTCAACTAATTCAATCAATATGAATTGGTTTAATTAATTTAACTTGCTATGATACTACCAATCAATCAATCAAAACAGACTTATTTAATATTTATAACAATTCTTGCCAGACACAAATACATGTTATTAAATATTGGAAATGTTGAAGTTCTCTCTTTGCCTGACCTGACATTATTACAAATTATTTTTCATCAAATAATGTACTTACCGTTTTTGAAAATGATTCATATTCTTTCATAGACAAACATCTTGTCAAATTTAATTTGAAACAATTCCAATTATGGATTATTTAATTTGGTAATAGCTTAGAACCAGCACTTACGTGAACAACAATAATCCAATACAGTAGTTTCAAACAAAATACATATTCATCCACAAATTTTAAGCTTTGTTACTATTCAAATTCAAATTTCTTTTAAATTAAGTGCATCAATTGATCGAACGTCCATCAACCGAAGAAGTCTCTTTGAACAGTTGATAAAATGCTCTTGTGCAATACCGTAATTAATCATTAGAGGTTAATCAAAGGAGTACCGACTACTATATGTTTATACATATGTGAATTCTCTGTCTCTCTCCTCAATCCATCATCCTTCAATCATTTTTCCTAAATAGCAAAAATGCCAAATTTTAGCAAAAAAAAAATTTTTTTTTCAGTTCAACTTCTCTTATTTTATTTTTATAATTCTTCGATTTTCATCTTTACATTATTATTTCTCTCAATGCATTCTTCGTCTATCGATTATTTATTGCATTAAAAGTTTGTTAGATTAATCAAATGATTATTTCTCTAATAAAGCTTGTAAACTATTCTATATTTTTCCAGTATTACTGTTATGCATTTAACACGCTGATAATAATGATAATAATAATAGTATTAATGATAACAATAGTGTTAATAAGTGGTAATAATAATAATTAATAATAATAGTGATAATAATAATGTCCATTGCCATCAAACGGAGTAACAATTATGGACAATTGCCAAAAGCGAACTTTAGAGATTTTAAAACTGATTATTAGTTAAAGCCATAATAAACTCAAAAAGTAAAAAAGTCAGTAGTGATTCAATGTCAAATTTCAACATCACTAAAAAAGAAATTTAAATATTATAAAAATAAAAATATCCATTGGTTCAGCATAACAAATATTTCAAAATAAAACATATCATTCTATATCTTATTAATTAAGTTCTTTGCAATCACCTGAAGATCTTTCCTTCATTAAACATAAGAAATGCAGACAATCATATTAATTAATCAATAATTCTAGTAGGTTTCGGCTATATTTTGTGAGTTTATTTTTTTTCGTTAAGCCAAATTTAGACCAATTCCAAATTTAAAGTATGAGAGAGAAGCAAAATTTAAATAATATAAAATTTCCGGAAGAAAATCTGAAAATTTAAAACTTTTATGTAGAAAACTTAACAAATCATAAATTATTAACAACTGCAAAAATTAAACTATTTCATTTATAAATATTTTTAATTTAAAAAATTCTAATTGGAATCCCATAATAACTTATATGCAAAAAATACCAATTTTTTCGTTTTTTGAAAATGGTATTGTTAGAGCTGATTTATTTTGCGGTTACAATATGTAATATTTCAACTATCAATTCGATTTCGATTCTATGAAGTGAAGTTAAAAGAAATTTACATATTTATTTGAAATATGTGCAACAGATGTATATTTCTGCATTTTGAAAAATAACATTTTCTACAGTCTGAAAGGATGGTACAAGCAATTTATTTGCTATCCATCTGGTATAATATCGCAGATCCAAGCCTGAGCCATCACCAACATCATCACCGATATTGCCGACGCCTGTCGCCGTCAACAGCAAGGATAACCTCCTTTTCTTCCTATTATAATTAATGACATACTGTAGTGTATGTGTGTACGTGTGTGTGTGTGTATGTGTGTGTGTGTGTGTGTGTGTGTGCGGTGTGTATGTGTGTGTTGTGCCTTCATTCGATCATATTAATCACTTTTGAAATCTATGTGCACATATATATACAGAGAGAGAAAGAAAGATGGATAGAAATATACTAAGCTTAAATCACTTATGCAAATTTATTCCAACCTTAATAAGATATATTTATGATATTATAAAATCCATTATATTGTGTGGAGGAAAAGTTCGATTACCATTTATTAGAATAAAAATTACTCCAGCTGTTCATTTGTAAGGAAATTTCAATGTTATCATTTATTGTCTTTTAAAAGAATTTATGAAATAGATGATGTATTAATGTTATCATCTTCTGATCACTAAAAGAATTACCTGTCGATGACATTAATTCCTTCCACCAATCACTTAATTAGTTTTTCTTTCCAATGACTCATTTAGAAAAAATAAAAAAAAGTGAAGGAAATTTTTAACATATACTATAGATATTATCATTAACATTTATATCAAAATGATGCAATTATTACAGTAGCAAATCTCTAACTGATCTATTCTATGACTTTTTTCTCGATGCATTGATTATATTTGAAATATCAATTTGACTAAACTTTCCAATCACCACAATCCATTAATGTATGCAAATTTAGCTATTAAACAAGCTAAATGAATAACGCTCATTTTCTCTTTTACTTTCATATAGAATATCGGTAAGAGACAAAAGTTTTGTTTTTGGTAAATTCGAAAAGTTAAACTCGTTTATTAATTCTCTTCTTAAGTTTAGAATATTTTTTCATGTGCAAAAACGATCGATTAGTGAAATTTGTATCTTGTCAAATAACAAAGAAAATTTTTCAAAATTATTTTTAGAAGAAAAAATTATACATTTTGACTCCGTTTTTCTCTTCCGTTTAAATAAAATGTAATATTTTTGAAAAACTAAAAAAAGTCAATTTATCATAACCAGTCTTAATTTATGAGGTATAAAAAAGCATATGTTGCTAAATTGTTGTTGATTTGTTTTATTGCTTCTTTAGTAAATTTAAATTCAACTTTTTAAATGAAACTTCTCAATTATGTCACTACAAAAACTGTGCTAATTAAAAATTTCTACTGATATACAGACTATAATTTAATAATCATTGATTTATAGGGAAGATAAAATTTTGATTTATGGAAAAATATATTTTTATTTATAAAAAATAATTCAGGCCAAATTATTATAGATAGTTTATCGTAATAGTGATAATTAAAAATGATGCTGGCTTATTAAAATAATGTTTAATTTAAGTAACTTCATTTCTTGCATTTACTTATTTCTTTGTTACTGTCCTACTTTTATCCTTCTTATGATATTTTGAAGCCTAAATCGTTTCATTTTTCAAAATCTAATCATTTCTTCAAGCGGTATCATTCAAATTTTACGAAAATTTTAGATTTAGCTAAATTTCATTTCTATATTTGATTTTATATTATTTAAATCTATAAGCAATTATTAATAGCCATTGCATTATATTATCATATGGTATAATTTCATTAAAATTCTAATTTTAATACTTTGAAATGAAGCATACTTTCTAACTAATTTGAACAAATCTACATATATTCAACGAATCGTAAATTAATTATAAAACCGCTCCAAAAATTTTTTCTATCAAATAATTAATTTCTGTTTGTAAATACGTACCATTGGTTAACGATCGATGCATTTAACAACATACATATTGCTTGTAAAAGATTAAAAATAGAAAAATGAGAAAAGAAAAAGGAACATTGGTAAAATTGATTAAATGATCGTATACCTTAAAGGAAGCTAAAGATGTGATGATTAATTATTGGACAAAATAGTTGTCCAAAAAGACATGAAAATATGCATTTATATCGTGGAAAAAATGATGATAATGGAAATTTTAAAGGAATGAATTATTACTTCAGTAAACGCTATTTATTATAAATATGGCATTAAGCGATTCAGGTAAGCTTGCTTTATTCAGCAATAAACTAAATAGCCTTTTTTAAATATATTCATGGAATGTTTACAAGTAAGCCACAATATAGTATCATCACATATCAATAGAAAAAATAAATTTGTTGAATGAGAATGAAAATGAAATTATTCGTGTAATGAATATAAAATATATTTACAATAATTAAAATTTATGAGATGAAAGAAGAAAAGCAAGAGGGGAGGGAAAAAAAATTAAATTGATGAAAAAAATTTGAGCAGTTAATATTACAAAATGTTACAGGAATATTATGTTACATGCTGATGGTGTTTTAAAAAAAATGATAAAAATTTACTTAACAGCAATTTTAAAAAATTATCGATAACTAACATTGGTTACCTTTGACTATGAAAGAATTAATTTATCATATAGTTCTTTACAAAGTGAAAGAAAAGGAAGGGAAAAAAGAAGAAAAGTTGAGGTATTGGTGTCGGGATGATCTGAGAAAATTGTACTGAACATGAAAAATGATGGTTTATCAGTTATAACAGAAGAAATGTAGAAAATAATTTTTCATAAAATTTGAACAGAGAGAAAAAAAAGAAGGATGACAAGAAAATAAAAAAAATGAGTGGAGTTGCAGCCGAAGCGTAATTATCTGTGAACGTCACCGCCATTACCGTATACCAAAAAATGCCATGTAAGAATTAAACACTTCCTGCGTTTTTTTAGGACCCCATATATCTGGTTGGTTAAGAAGTATTAAGTACCATGCGAGTTAATATTATAGTGTTATATTATTTTATGATATACAAAATAATATATCATAATGTGATAAATTTGACAAAGTCAGGAGTTTTTTTTTTGAATTGATTTAAACTAAAAAGTTGCTCCTATAATAATCATTTGTCGTAACAATGTTAGATAATTTTGAAATCATAAGTTATTGCATTTCAATCGTCAATTCCTAATATTAACACAATATTAACACAATAAACTTAATCATACTTGTCCTGTCACTTTTATCAGGTTAGGCATTGACTATCTGAAATAAATTCTTATGACAGTTTTGAAATCTGTGCCATTGGTCATCCACAACAAATTTTTGAATGATTCAGATGACAAGGATTTTACCGGTAAATGCTTAAGAATATTTTTCTAATTTTTTCGTTCCTTTTGAGATTTTTCCACGTGACTGCTACCACCTCACAATAATGTTTGGGAGCAACAATCTCATCGATACATTACAAATATCATGCATAGGACAAGAATTTTAACATTACCCATCTAAAAACATTTCAAACAAGCCAATAAGGTCATGATTAGTTCATAACATTAAATTTTAAATCATTTTTTTATTTATTACATCTCGGTGGTAAACTTGATAAGTGGAATATTTTTGAATAGGTTAAGAAAGCTGAAATACTAGCGAAATTTTAAGTTTAATAAAAGTTAAAAAATGAAGATAACGTGATAAATTTGAAATGATAACGAAGTTAAAATGACTTATCGTCATTGCTACCATATATCTCTTTACCTGCCACTTTCGCAATTCTCTTCAATTAGTGTACATCAAAATGTCTATATTTCATCTATTTATTTGCTGTTTATTAGTTAACCAGATTTTTTTAGCTAGCTTATTTAATTTACTATTTGACATTTCTTAATTTATTGTAATTGTACTTTTTTCTCAGATGAAATCATTATTACTACAAGAAAAGAAGAAAAATCTATTAGCAAGAAACTTCTGGAAGTTTCAAGATAAGATTCTCTCAGTTCTCTAAAAAGTCAATACAATTCATTGTGCATGACTTATACTTTATAATTATTTTCGGATGCTTTTTAAGAATATAAACGATTGTTAGACATGCATTTCTTATTATCAATGGATGATCCTTTTCTTCAACCTTTTTTTGCTCATTTCTGAAATTGCTCAAAAGCAGAAAATGAGAAAGCCAAGCCTTTTAAATAATATTTATCAACCCATTTTTAATCAATTTTCAAGCACATTGCATTGGTCTAACAACTAAATTGTCACTCAATTGAAAAATAAAGACAAACTGATAAAAATTTGCATAATAAATAATTTACTGACTTGACGATGTGGAAAAAAATACGCTTATTTTCCGTAATCTCCGATAAATTCTCAATAAAAATGAGAAAAAAAAGGATAGAATGAAGCATATGAAAAAAAAAGAAAATTTTCAATGAAGCATATGAAAAAAATACATTTACGAAAATAAAAATAATTAAAAAAATAAAGAAACTTCTTTTATCTATTTCTAGACCGAAGATTTCCATTTTGTTCTGAACTTCCTATTAGTTATCATACTTGATAAAAAACGATAATAGTTTGATACGGCAAGTTTCATTTCATATTCTATTCCTTACATCTCAACATAAGTTCATAAATTTATTAAGATATGCTGAAACGAATTAGCATATTTCAATTCATTACTTTTTCCAAGCAATATCAAAGAAAGAAAGCGAAAGAAATTTAATAATAGAATACAGAAGATTTATGCCAGTTGAATTTAAAAAAAGATAGTAAAAACACAAATTAAAAAGTTTAAAGATGGATTAAAAATAAAAAATTTTGTCATTTTCTAAAATTACTCAACTTCAATTTTAAAATTTAAATTTTGGCTCTTTCATTTATTAAAAAATTTATTATTAACTAAGACTATCTAAAACTAAACTATATTACAATTTCATAAACATTTGAGTTGAGTTAAACATTATGTTAAGTAGCATTTTAGCTACGATTATTATACGAATTAATCAGTGCAGCTGCTCACTTATTATTACAGTACATTTTTGCACATTAGACCAAATCTTCTATACTTAATTCAATATTAGTTTAACAGTAATTTTAAACAAACAATCAATAAATCAGAGAAATAATTTATAGAAGTACCATAATACTGATACCATATGTGATAACAGAATTCATTTATATTGTAATCTTTAAATTGCTAGTGAATTTTTCATTTTTCTGTATTTCAACAATGTTATAAAATTAATTCAATTGAACTAAGCTATAAACAATTTCAATCTTTTCAATTCCCTATTTATATAAAAACATTTAATTTAAACATATTGAAAGATGGACTACATCGACTATCATTTCAGTGTTTTCTAAATTTAAATTAATTACTAACTAACCGCTAGCTGAATGAACCCGTGTCATCCAAGGATAAACGGCCACATTATTCTTCTCTTCCTCATCTTCATCCTTTTCACCATCTTTCCCATTCTTATTCCATTCTCCATTATTGTAACCACAAGATGAACTCTGTAATTCAAAAAATTAATTTTACAGTTTATTTTTAAAATCATTCAAAAATATTCAATTCGAATTTGAATTGAATTCACATTTTTCAATTTTTTTGATTTCAACTTTTTAAAATTATTTAATAAATCTTGCAATCATTGGTGATTTAAATAAAATTTTAATATTCATATGTAACGAAATTTTTTTTTAATTAAAATTCTCGCTTCAAAATATTATACTGGATAAATCATATATTCAATTTGTGAAATTCTATCTAAAGATGGTAACAGTGTGCTTTTAAAAGCGGTAAATATTTTAATATTTGAAATAAAATAAGAAATAAAAAATAAAAAATATCGAAGGGATTGAAGTATTGAAAGAAAAAGTAATGCTATCTTGACTAAAATTCAATAATACACAATGAGCACAATTAAAATTTTTGAAATTTGATATAACGAATCATTCACTACCTTAGTGCATGCAATATACGAAATGGGGTGACGAGATTAGAAAATAAGCGAAGATATGAGAAAGAATAAGATTGAATAGTCGGCTCATCAAACGATAGATCTTATCAAAGCATGCTACATATGAATGAATGATTAAGAATGGAAAGACAAAGGCTAGTAATTATTGATCTTTTCTTAGTTAATTATAGATATAAATTTGTGAAAAATGAAAAGCCATAGGAACTTACTTAAATCTATTTGTATATATTGCATAAGCTTTATTACATAAAAAACATTTTAAATAATGCAAATTAATTAAAGATGTAATTAATAATTTTATATAGATGTAAAGTAAATAAGTGATATTGTCTGTTTGTCCTGATTTATAGTCAAAATATACAAGCAAACACAAATTACACCTCCATGGAAATTTATGAAAAATGAAAGGCTAGGGGATAGGAAAGTCACTTAAAGACACATTATCGATGTAATAAATCTGAATTAATTGGCTCAGCGCCTTTCATTTGATTTATTAAAACTCATTAATAGTGAGCATTCCTACCAAAACTAACGACTTTCGCTTCTTTAAAAATGTTGCCATTTATTTCTCTCAAAAATTTTCACTCTCAAATAATAGCTTCAACAAATCTCTGTCTCATAGCTTCCTCATTTCATCAAAGATGATAATATTGTTGCTTATAAGGCTTTAAAAAGCTCAAAGTGCTATTTTTTCCCACAAATCAAATCTGTTCAGCTCACTAGTTCTCTTTCCTTTCAAAACTAATTATTTCATTCTTTTCCTGCATGCAAAATATACTCATAATTTAAAATTCTGTTGAAGCTTTCTATTCTGCAACAATTATAAACATCCATATTGGTAGAAATTTAGGCTAACCAGCTGCTTGCTTTCTTTAATTGCCTGCAGAAACCTACAGTATCCATTCCATATAAAATTGCTTGCTACAGTAAAGTGAGTTTCTCACAATTATGAAATATGATTACCGCTCTTTACAATATCAATCTTTACCTTATAATTTAATATTTTATGAAATGCGCTCCAATGTATGGATAAATTTTCATATTTCTTCAACGATGAGCATAATATATTATGAAAAAAGCCTTACACAATGGCCTATACAAGATCTACATGTTTAATCTTGTCGTAACAAATAACTTGATGATAAGATGTGAACATTAGACATCATAAAACTGAACTAATCAGGTTTACTTTTCGATTTTTGATGATAACTGCGGAAACATACTTCAATCCAACATAGAAAACATCTTATTCTATTCTAATTTTCCAAAAATCCATCATTCAAACAGACTAAATTGGCTTTACCTTTGAAATTATTCCCCTAGTCTGATGCAATTGAACGAATTGAATGAAAATCGAAGCAATTGCATGAAACTGAAATAATCCAGTTATCTTAACTTGATTAGAATTATTATGTTCCGTGCACTGTTCATGTGATTTCAAATGTTGGCATTAAGGTCCAACATCAAATCGATACAACTTCCATTCTATCATTACTTTTCACTCATTATTTTAACATTCAATCATTAAGATGTGTTTCTCGATGAGAAGTTTGAGTCAAAAGCCTTCAGATCAATATAGAAATTGAAGATGGCGGACATGTGAGATTAATACTAATAGTATTTATACATTCGGGAAATTGAAAAAAATAATTTACAATAATTGCATATTTGTACTCAAGTTATTCCAAACACAAAAATATTTATCGGAAAGTTAAAAAACGGCTAGAATCTTGACTTTGAAACGAAGATCAAATAAAATTAGCCATTTCTGATTTAGCATAGTAAATTCTATATTGGAGAAATTTCGATTTTTTCAAAGCATTATATCTTATAAAGTTGAATTTTTTCTAACAAAATATGAATCGATAAATTATTGTGTGTGACTGTACAAATACTCCAACAATCGATCATTGATAAAAGCCATCAGAACTACCTTAGGTATTACTAAAGGTAATTACACTTTTACCTATAATGCACTTCTCATAATGGCAAACCCATCAGTTTTTTGTAATCAGTTCATCAGTTCATTACTGACAGAATTTGGATAAAGTACATAACATAGTATCTTAATTGCATTAAATTATTTATTTGCTTTGTAAAATGAATATTTTGGATAAATAATTTTACAAAATTCCATTAATCTATTAATGATCATAAATTTCGAAATTGTTTCTCTAAAATTAGCTGTTTAATTCTTATTATTTCTGCTTACTTCTTACAGTTATTTGATTTCTAAAATGGAACATTAAAATTTCGATAAAAGGATAAATGCACCGACCGGACCATGTTGACTGGAATCAGAAGCACTATACTGCGCATTTGGATAATATGATGGACCGGATGGTGGTGCAGGTGCTGTTGCAGAATTATTAGTAAGCCTTGGATTCGACTGTTGCTGATCGTAGTAATAATTTGAGATCTCTGGTGCAAATTGCTCTGCTGATGTCATATTTTCAGATACCAATTATTCACCAAACCAATACCGATCCACCAAAACTTTTTCGTCACAAATAATTTCAGTAAATTTTTGCAAAAATTTTTTCAAAATGACAAGCTATAAAATGTATAGCACTAATTGTATAGCACGTTTAGCGACATTAAGCAATAAGCAACATAGCGTTGCAGCGCCACTTTATCGCTGTATTGAAACATACAATACTGAATGATATGGTCCTCCGATGCTACACCAACTCTTCGTCTTCCCTTTTCAAATCTGAAATGTCAACTTCTACAAAAATTTACTGAGAAATCGGAAATCACCACCTCTTTGCGTCTTCTGCGACATCTCGTAGCACCACTTTTTTCCTGTCCTTTTGTTTAGCAATAGTTTTCCGATTACTAAAATAGCAAGGAATCGACAGGAAAAAGAAATCATGCGAAAGCAGAGTAAAAGGATCAGATAGAATAAGGTGGAAAGAGAGTTTCCCGATGGATGTCCCCCTCCTCCCCGCCTTCAACGAATGGACGATCGGTGAAGGCGGGGCAGCTGATGAAAAATCCTTCACATCAGACGACCACACAAAATGAAAACATACAGTCTAAGAGTAGATAGATGGATAGAGAGAGAGAGAGAAAATGTAGATGATGATATGATGGGTAAGATTATTATGATCATAATTATGATTACGATTATGATTGTGATAGTGAATGATAACGATAACAATAAATATGATACATAGCTGTAGTAATTGTTTCGGGCGCAATGATAAACAATATAATAATGCATGCTGTGTGAGTCTCAAATAAAACTTTGATATTTCATTCTAGTTTTTTAAATTCAAATTTGCTAAGTATAAAAAATTGCGACCAACCTTTGATCGTTTCCATAAAGTTTTCAGTGTAAGACATGTGATATCAGCACTCCATAATCTATGCATTCATTTTATCTTAACGACAGCATATTCATTCATTCATTCATTCATTCATTCCTCTTTTCAAATATTCCTTCAAAATATTTTTTCCTAAAAAATTCTCCAATTTCTCCAGTCATTTATGTAGCAAAGCGTCAAAAATCACTCACTTCTTTTATCCTTTATTTTTTACTTTATTATTATATAAATATAAAAAGAGAAAGAGAGGAAGAGAGAGAGAGAGAGAGAGAGGAGAAGAGAAAAGGAGGTGGAGTTGTACCACATGGAGAATCGTATATCGATATGATATGATTTAAGGGTGAGTTCATTTACAGAATGAATGCGACTGCAACATCGTTGTAACTATTCGAGTAGTTAGTTGGTTGTCAGTCAGTCGATTAGTCGATTAGCCGATCAACAAGTGAATTAGTTAGTGAGTCAGTCTAATCAGTCACTTTTGTTGTTTTTATCAGAAATAGCAGTGTTATCAGTGGCAAATAAAGATTTGCCTGGTCGCTTGCTGAATGTCATCCAGCCATTGAAGGATGGTTCACGAATCAGCGAGTTCAGTTTCTCTCGATCATATTCGAGATGGAAGGTGGGGAAAGTATACTGGGAAGAAGCGTAAAGTTTTGTAAGTGAAATTAGGGTGTTGGCGTCGGGAGCCATCGAAAAGTGGGAATTGCGAAGAGTAGGATGGAAGGGGCCTCTCCCTCTCAGTCATCTGTCAGAATTCGTCGGCATTCCTCTGATGGCGGCTACTTCAAAACCAATGAGTGGGCTAAAACCCCGACTACTGCCACATTCGAACATTTCCTTCTTCTCTCCACTCCAAGAACTGATACGTTGCCTTCCTCTTTCCGTTTCATTCCTTTTCGTTCCCCTCACCGACTTACATCCTCCTAAACTCTCATCAATTAAAAAAGCGCCACATTCATTCTCTCTGTTCCCCTCCCCTTCCTCCTACCTCAATTTTCAACCCCCGTACACCTACACTCATCCACCCACTCACACACACACACACACCCATACACACACACTTAAAAGGACTCAGTTTTTTCTAGACCCCCCAAAAACAGAGAAGGGCACAAGATGACAGTGTATGTGTGTGCATGTGTGTGTGTATGTGTGTATGTGTGTATGTGTGTGTGT
>UPTC01000121.1:12292-32503 GCA_900537255.1 Acanthocheilonema viteae | reverse complement strand
TGTGTGTGTATGTGTGTATGTGTGTATGTGTGTGTGTGTCTATATATATATATATATATATACATCCATACATTTAGCACAAAACCGAAAACGCGAAATCATCAATCAATTTCTCCCCTTTTTATGCTTTTTTTTCCATTGAATCCATTTCAAATACTTCAATTTCTTAGCATTACATGAGTTAGTGCTGCCTGTTTTATAGCCACTGAAACTATTCGCGCTTTGACATCGAAAAATTTGCATGAAATTTCTTAAATTGTACGGGAGTTTGTTGAAATTATTGTGAAACTTCTTGAGACAAATGAAGCGTTGAGTTTTTTCCTTTTCAAAAGAATTTCTTCCCAAAAAGCAATAATATAGACGTGAAGATGTGGAAATGCGTGAAAGGTGACTAAGAACAATGATAGAGAAAGATTTTCTCTCTCAAGGTTATAACAAATTAAAACAGAAAGGAAGTAAAAAAAAACAACAAAACTTTCTTGACACTAACAGCAAAAGCGCTAATAGTAATAGAATCCGCACACCATCAGATCATCATTTCCTCCAGCTCTTTCTCCTTTTCTCTCTGTTCACTCTTGAGAAATCTTGCAACAAGTGCTACCGTAATACTCGAAAAATTTATCTCCAAATCTTTAAATCATTCCCACAATGAATATTTTTTCCATAAAAGATAAACAAGAAAAGAAGAAACAAAATGACATTTTCATATCATTTAACACATTTCATATCACTTTTCAAATGTTTTTATTAGCATAACAATGATACATACCTGATTTCATTGCAAACGCATTAAAACGAACACAATAATTGATAATATAAATGCTACTCAAATAGTAAGCAACATGAAAACAGTCATTAAGGGTCAGGACGATGATTCATCTGCGGAAGAAATTAAACAAAATAAAATAAATGCAAAAGGTAAGATTAAAAAGAAAAATGGTAAGAATAAAATTAAAATTTTTAATGTAAAATGCAATTCATGAATATTGGCCAACAAATAAGGAAAGGAAAGAAAAAGATAATAAGTTCTAAAATATTTGTACTCTCCAGCAAGAAGGTTCCCCAGAAATTTATAAAAGTATAAGATCTAAAATAGGTAAGAGTAAAAAAGGACTTTCAAGGATTATTTGATCCATTTGTCGATACAATATTTCAACAAAATATACTAGGATTAAAATCAAATGATTGGCTGCTGGCATCATAAATCATTTCCTTAAATTTTATGTTCATGGCCATGACACACTACTATTGGAGACATATTGTACTAAATGATCAAGTGGAGATGATTTTCATTCATTTATCTTTTTTTTGCAATTTAATGATTAATTCATTTTTAAAAACAACTCTTACTATAGAAAAAGGGCTTCAAGAGGATGAAATTGAAATGAAATTAGCTATGAAGAAGAATTCATCTGGGAATGAAATCATACATAAGATGATAAAACGAGTAGTCTCCAGGCATTGGAACATAGCAGATCCGATCAAAGAAAATCTAAAAAGATCTTTAAGGCGATAAAGAAAAAAAGTTAGACGTGAAATTTTTAAAATTTAACAAATTCTACAGAATGCGCATTAATGTAACATCTTCAAATCAATGATCATATCCTGCGAATTCTCGAATACTTTCAATAATTTAACTAGGAAAAATTAAAATAAAAAATGAAGCATTTTTTTGTATTAAAAAAACACATCTCTTTTGAGAAGCTAAAATAGTTTACAGAAAAAATATTTTTGGAAAGAAAACAATTCATTCCACAACGTTACTAAAAAGAAAGGCATTCCACCGTCCCTGACTGTCACAATTTTTGGTTGGCAAAAATTTGGATATTATCAAAAATGGCAACATTGGTTAGATAGCGTCGAATTGATTTATTCATGTCGTTAACAGAAACAAATGATCGGCGAATGTCGGATGATTGCCTTACCCCATCTTATTAATGTGCCCAATAAATTAGATCGTTTCTCCTTGAAAATCATCATATCCTAACTTTTTACCTCCACAGTTTTTTGTTTTCTCTAACTCCGAACACGGTATCAAAAGTGCTCATCCTCTTTAAAATTTTAACGGTTCATTTCGGTCAAAATAAACCAAAGTGAAGAGTAAAAATGGTTGAAAGAAACAAAATGTAACAATCATTTATTATGGAAAAAATTGCAACTTCAAAAAATTTATAAACAAATTACTCAGAAATTCATTTTATGGTCTGATTCAACAAGGATGCAATTTTTTTCTTTTCTTTTTTTTGTTTTACTTTCATCTAAAATTTCAATCGCTCAGACGTATCATCACTTCCTCTTCTGCAGTCTTATACTTCTTCCTCGCTCCTTTTTTTTCGATTTTGATTTTGATTTTTTTCCTTGCCTTTTTGGAAAACCAGTTTTCTCTTTTGCTGTTAATCTCGGTTTTAGAAGGCATTTTGCCGAATAGACGGAAAACTTCAAAAATCGCATCATATAAACGAATGGTCCATTCGTTCGTTCAAATCATCCGCGCCGATACTCATTCCTATGAAATATTTCATATCTTCCAAATATGTTCAATGCATTGAATAACTTTATCATACAAATTTCTTGCTTAAAAAAGAAACTGATTACTAATTTTTAAATAATAATTGTTTAAATTTCACTTTGCTTATATTTACCAAATAGCAAATACAATTCGTTTATGAATCTTAATCTTCAAAACTATTTTATATAATATTTATTTATTGGAAAAACAAAATTAAATATCTTAAAAAATATTAATTACTCCACACGACAAATTAAACAGTATATATACTTTAAAAAGACCGATATTCGAAATATTCTGTTATAATCTAAATTTTTAGTATGTGATCGATCGAATTCAATATTAATGGTTCAGGTATGTTATTGGAAAAGTTAATTTTATTACCAATTTCATTCAGATATAAAAAATCGTTATTTCATTGTCTTAGTTTATATATTTGGAACTTTTTTCACTAACTAATCTTATCAGTATAACGATCTGAGTTATATTGATCATTTTACTATCTATGGATGATAACGTTCAAGTATTAATGGTTGGATATTATTGAATCAGTTACGGAAAGGACGAAGAAATCTAGTAGATTTTTTATAATTTCGAACGTCATTACACTTTTTTCTTCTTTTTTCAGGAATTTAATTGGGAAATGATTTACGAGATAGTTTTTAAAATGATCTCAAAAATCGTATCGGTCCAAAGCCAGACTTTACTACTCATTGAACGCGGCATATTTCGCGATAAGTACACGTATCTTGGATTCCTAGAATCAGCTCACGTTTGCCAATGATAGTTTGGTTTATGGTCAAGCTTACGTTTCTAGTAGTTGGAAGTAGTTCTAATTAATCAGCCAAAATACCACATCATATAAAGCGACGCATTTTGTCTATTACCATTACATTGCGATTTACGAAAAATGTATTTCAAGAAATAGTCCTTCTGTAGTGATTAGCGCTTATACTGCTGAATTAAAAAAAAAAAAAACAAAATCATTTAGCTGTTAAAATCTTTTTGCAAGAGTAGTAAAGGTAAAAGTAAAGCAGACCCATGTATTTTGTAATATATACTCCACTGTTTTTTCACTTCGCCACAAAATTCCTAAGATTATTTGAAATAAAGAATTCACTATTAGATTATTTATGTATCATTTGATCACATCACTGTTATTTCTATAATTCAACAAATAATTTGTTACGTTCGATTTACTAAAAATCTATCAAATTTACGTGATCATTGTTTGCCTAATAAGAATTCAAGAAAAATTGTTTGATTTAGTTCGAGAAATCTCAAAGATGATCCTTTGCTTATTGCATGTTAATTTCATAATATCACTATAAAAATCTAATTGCCTGATTGATATGAAATTGTTGACAATCACTGTAATATGAGAGAAAACATAGTACAATAATCATATCATGAATGATAAATAACTGATATGCATAAATGTGATGAATGATCAAATAATTATCGGCGATTGATAAATGCCAATTAAAGTTATGCAAAAGAGAGAAAATTATAGATAAATACTTCGATAATGTTTAAATATACGATATTGAAAAAATTTTAGACTTAAGAAATTTGAAAAATAATTCAGCTGTATAAAAAAAGTTGTATATTCTAGACTTATAGTCAGAGTTATAGCAAGAATGTTCTGACAACGAAATATTTTTGAGAGAAATTCAGGAAAATTATAAGTTTAAAATAATTTTTTGAAGATCAAGTAAAAATTTAAATTTTAAGAATATTTTCATCATTTATTTTAGCCAAGGTTACTTTAATTGAACAAATCAAACTTTTCTTCTAATTGTATTTAGTATGTATACAATGATTTTTTGCAATTTTATCAGAAAAATTATTTCACTAAAGGTAAAAAAAAATTTTTGAAGAGCATATTATGTCTGTCTTTACGTTACAGTATTTGATGACAACAATTACCATAGCCATTGGAATTGCTGTGAAAGCTATTTCTTATCTCAAGAAAATTTTTGTAAACATTTACTGAAATCATATCCAATTTAGAAATATCTAATGATTGTTTGCGATAATTTTATTTTTTAAACAATATGACATATTTCGCTATAGAATAACAGAAGTTTGATATTAAATATTTGTTTTAGTAAAAAACTATTTACTTTTGTAAAAATATTTCTCGAATTTGAATTTTTACTACCATAAATAAAAGAAATGACGAGTTGGAGTAAACTCTAATAGAATAATTTAGAATATATAAACATTTTCTTACTTCAATTCAAGTTGGAAATGTAGAAAAAATAATGAAATAAAAACAGTGACTAATAATGAAAATTGTTCCTTATACAAATGCGACTTAAAAATTAAATGCTTTTTGATATCGATGAAAAAGAAATGCTTGCGTTAATATTACCATTCAAATTGTTGAAGTCTTAAAAAATTTTGAAGTAAAGCAGATTATTCGGCTGACTTTCGCAGTCACTTTTTAGAAAAATTAGTGAAAAATTCTTCGAATATCTTCTCAAAAGAACTCAGAAATCATAAATTTCGAATTTACTCCAAAATCTCTGCGATCTATCAAACTAGCAATTGTTAGCAAGACTAATTAAGTGATCTTTATTAGCTTTACAAGATTTTAATGAATTTCTTCTCTGAACAAACTATTCACTAAATTAACCTTCTTATTGTTTTCCTGCAATTGAAAGAGAATAGCATAAATCGATCGAATAAAGATTGAAATATTGCAATGAATTTGCTAGATCAATGAAATCACCAATATTATACCAATAAATTCATAATCATTTAGACAGTTGACACAGAGAATAATGATAAATGTGAATATTGTAAACGATTGTAAAGATTTATAACAGTACAGGTCAACCTGTTGATAAATGGTTTAGGTAGGAAATTTGGTAGAGATATGAACATGCAAATATATACATGGAATATCAATTCGCATATATTGGATAATAAATCGTCATCAAGAAGGAAAAATGGATAAGTCTTGGTTACGGTAGAATTTCAATTTGTGTTGCGGTAGTGATGGTGTAAAATTTATGGCGGCAATCTAAAGACTGCCTTTCTTTTCTTTTTCTTCCTTCTTTTTTTGTATTTTATTTAGTTCAACCAAAAGAGAGGAAATTTCTATCAAAAAGCTTAGCTTGTAGAAGTTGCTTTCCAAGAGCGAATAAATAAATCATCAACGAACAACAAAATATGGTTGCTATGAACAAACAAAAAAAAGAAAAAATTGTGACAAATTTTTGCTCAATTTCATTTTCATTATAGAATTTAGTATTGAAGCTATCTAATAAATATTGACTTTACAATAGCTTAAAATATCAGATGGGATATTTTAATCCGAAGTGAGAAAAGGTTTTTATTGGAACAAAAGTGGAAAATAAACTCGAAGGATATAAATCGATGTTCGGAAGAAATTGTTCGATTTTCTTTTCATTGTTATATCATCGTTAATTCCTTTAACTTGTGATGAAGTTTTTTTTTCTTTCTTTTAAATTCAAACTTTACTTCTTAGTTTTTAGTTAAGCAAAATTATACAGTCAAGTTATTAGTTAATCAAAAATTGTATGAAAAATTTGCTCATCCAATTTTACTAAAATTAATTAACTTCATTAATTTGAGATATTTGAAATATTAGTTTGGAAAATTATTTCGATAATTTATATATCATATCGCAGTGCTACTCAATTTTAGATAAATCAAAATTTTAAAACAAAAAGAAGATTTAAAGTGAGGAAAATGTAAGCAACAAATCAAATTGGTAGATAATGCCGGTTGGCTCAACAAAAATTCCCAATTGGAAATATTAATTCAAAGAGAAGTATGGGGGCGTTGTTCGGTCTGAGCCGTAAATCAAGTCCCGTGGCCCGAGATTGTCTTTCTTGAATGCGGCCCCATATTGTGCCTGTATGTCCGTCTGTGTTATAATCGTAAATCTTCGGAAGTGTGCCTCCAATGCTGAAACCAACGGATCTTCCTCCTGCATCAAGAACTATTGCCCTCATTTCTCACTTTGTTTATTTAGATTACATCAATAAAATTATCATTATTATCACTACCATCATCAACCATTTCAGATTATTATTTTAATTATCGAATTCCATTAATTTTTGTTCAATTCTTATTCACTGGTTTTCGGCAAATATCGAATTATCCATTTAGTACAAGAATATTTTTGAAGTTTTTTTCTCGAATTCTATCTTTATTTTCATGTTTACTGATCATTATTGATTTCTTGTTACATTTTACTCTGTATATGCAATTTTTATATAAAATCATTTTTGATATTGGTATCTTATAACATCTATTTGAATTTGTTACCGAACAAATTAAAATTTCCTCTTTTTTTCCTTCTTTTAAAGTTCACATTATCTATTGATCAGTCGGATGATATCCTATCACAAACAGTACTGTGAAAGAAGCGTAATAATACAATGTTAGCTGACTTTTTGACAATTCTTTTAATTAGACTAAAATTTTATACTTTATTTTGTAGTTTATCATATTTCCTTATCTTTTTTCTCTAAAAAAAACTTTTGTTAGGATTTATACCTGTTTCTCGTATTTTCTCTTTGATAAATTGCAAAATTTCACTATTCCTTTTTAGGCTTAAACTTGTTCTGTTTAAATTCTTTACCCAATGATTGCTTTTGATTTTTTTATTAAATTAAATTTCAATGACAAGTTTGAAAATTTTCGGTAATAATCCAATCTGAATTAAACAGAAAAATTCCTGCCTTGATCACTTAACTTTTTTCTTTTTTAAATTAACATCTTAAAATTTGTTGACAGTAACGTGGGAAAGTTGAAGCATCAAAAACATTTAATACTGAAAAAATGACGTAGTTAATTGAAAGCTAAATAGTACTGATTAGAGCTCAACTTTGATTTTTACTGCCAAAGCATAAATTAAAAGCTTTCGTTGTATTTATTTTGTTCATAATTTTTATTTAAAATTTGTTCGAAACTTTGGCGAAAATTTTTTGCTTTTCCATATGGTCAGGATATGTTTCAACATGGATTTTACACGATATATCGACGTTACTTACCCTTTCTTTACATTATCAAAATATCATTGCAACTAAAGCTGTATAGAAGATGAAAAAAAATAATGGAAAATTGAAAATTCAAGTTAAAAAAAGTGCGAAATTATTTAAAAGATATTACTTAATAATAACTACGATTAGATGATAAATTATTTATAAAGTTCCGATAATATTTTTTAAAAAGATCTGAAGGAAGTATAATTATTAATGTAATTTAAAAATCTCTTGAAAAAAATTAACTTGAAACTACGGAATTTTTTCAATATGAAAAAAGTGGGAAAAAAATACAACTTATCCATTCCTCTTTCTTATAAAATGTTAGTAATTGATGTGTGAAATTTTTTGTTCATTCTAACACAAAGCGCCATTTTCTATAAAGAATAAATAAGCGGCAGAAGAATGGAAGAAGGCTGAGAAAAAGTTTATTTCTTTCAAACTGAACAATTTCATACAATTTTAGTGTAATTCATCTTTTAAATCATTATTTGATTCTGATGATAATGCAATCGTTATTTGGCTTTAGCAATAATGTCAATAAATTATTATATGAATTTTCCACATATAACAAATTCTTTGTTAAAATTACTGCGTTATCATAATTTTAAAATATATTTTTTGTTAATAATTGATAGTTGTGAGAATACACAATTATTATCACGACAAGATTATGCATAGCTTTAAAAAACAAAAACTCTTAGCTATTTATTGTAATGTGATAGACTAGTTTTATAATTCAAAATATCATCAAAATACACTTTACATTTAATTTTAATCATGAAAGGTTCAGTAAGAAAATGAAACATTAACATTTTTATGTTCGATGATAGCGTTAATGGTAAAAATTGAGATTTGCAAAAGCTAAAATAGTGAGTGTTAATTAGAGAGAAGATTAAAGCAGTAAATTGATCAAACTTTAAGCAAAATATGCTTGCTATTAGCTGAAATTATCAAAATTAAATTTATCCAATTTGAATATGATCGAGAATTAGAAAGCAAATGAATATAACGGAGTATTTATGTTCATCGTATTAAAAATTAAAACAACACATTTGAAAGATTAATAGAAATTCTATTATTTATAAGAAAGCAAAATTAAGAAGCAGTGAAAATAAGCTTTTGACATTTGTTCTGTGTCTTGTTGAAATTAATAAAATTTTTCAGAGATATATTTAAAATTTTAACAAGCTGACTAAATTGGTAATTTCCAATCAGTCCAAAATGATTACAAAAGTAAATTTTCAATTTAAACTCATTCAACAACAAATTTTCCTAGCTGCCATATTTGTTGGTTTAGCTTTTGCATTCAATATAATTTACACTAAATAGAAATCGATAAAACTTCTCACAGCTACCGTATACAACGGATGTTGGAAGTGATCACGAAATGATTATCCATGAAAAGAGGATGCAAGGAATGAATAAGTGTACTAATGCAACATGTCATTTTAAAAAAGTTAAGGTTACAGTAATTGGTTTACTTGGACACCGTTGTTGGTATATGATGTTGAATGAAACTGAAGGACAGACAGAGTAGTATCGTCTGAGTATCAGTTCACTCTATTTTTGGAGGTCATCGCTGGACAATTATACAGAAATATATTGTGACATGCATACACACATACATTTGCGGAAATAAAATAATATATTGACAGACACTGAACAAGTCCATATGGAAATTGAAAAACCGGAGGAAATCGCATTGTGTAAGGTAAAGTTAATGTTGCTATTGTTGACTGACTGCAAATGGCATTTAAATTTTTGATTTCCTTTCTCTCTGGAAGAATGAAATTAATTTTTTCGAAATTTTGATTAAAATTTTATAAAGTGTTTTTGTTTTGAATTAACAAAATTGTGTATGTAAGATGTTAATGATTATGATAAGCATATGAACGAGATAACTTTCTTGACTATTGCAAATGTTTGCTTAGTGAAAGAAATGAGCAAGAAATTTTACAAATTTATAGAGGAACTAGAAAATATTTTTTGTAATTTAACTTTAAGGAACATTTTCACGCACATATTTTTATAACATCGGAATGTAACAGTTTTTAAGATACAGAAATGTTTTATAGTAATTTTGTAAAGCAAAATGAACAGAAACGGCAAATGAATCGAATTGATTTTTCTTTTCAATTCAAATAAAATATTTTAGTATTTCGATTCGATTGCGCACAATTTCATCAACCTTACCTGATATAAACATTGTATTCTTTTTGATTAATAGGCAGAAGAATTTCCAAACCAATTACCGCTTACCCGCAACATATTTCATTTATTCCGGAAAAAAGCTATCATAGCAGTGTAAAGGGTTTTTATAATTTTAATTTTTACCAAATATTAACTTTTCAGATATTTCAGCGATAACACGTCAATGTTCCACTAATCTGTGAAATGCAATATTATGATCAAATCATCCACTAATTGTATAACACAAATTTGTTGCTTCTTTTTCTTCGAAATTATTTTAATTGTAAAATGTAAAATTTTATGAAAAATCGTGCAAAACTTTGATCATTTAGACTGATCGCACTTTTTTATTTCTAACTTGTTTTAGCAGCACAAATAAAAATAAGAATTTAAATTTTCATGGTATTGTATTTTCAAGCTTATTTCCAGCTAGAAGAATCCGAGATATTTTGAAAGTTTGCCAAAATTCTGTGCAACCTTAATAATTTATTCATTAATTACAGTTTATTTATTCGATCTATTCAATCATAACATTTAAATACCTAAGTATTTTTGAAATTAAACTAGAAACTAAAATTTATGTTAATTTTTTTAATTTTATAAATTTTGGTTTAATCTGTCAGAAAATTTCACCAATCAAATGCAGTATCATAGGTGAAATTTTTTGGAACACGGCTTAAATCTCTTTCCATTTTTAGTAATCAAAAACTTTTGTATGGGAAATATCCATTATACTTTTGATTGATAGAAATTTTTCATTGCAGTGACTTTTGTTCATGAAAAAAATGAGCATTGGATTATACTTTTTTTGATACTTAAAGATGTATGAATCAGTTCATAATTTTATTTTTAAAATTACAGCTAAATTTGATGTAACATGTAGAGATAACATAAATAAATTAACCGCTACTTTCAATTATTTGATAATATTTCATATTTGAGAAAAAGAAGAATTTTTATTCGCCGCAAAATATTGCAACAACAGCTGTTGAATTCTCGCAACCTAAAAAAATAAAAAAAGAAAGAAGGAAAAAAGTAATAAAGGCGGTGTATGTCAAACATTTTTTACTTTTTTGTTTTTTGCCAAATAAAAAAATGAAAAGGAGCGGAAAACAGGTATGAGAAAAGGAATGGAAAAATTATTATTCTCTCATAAAGGAAGAAAATTTTTGACAATAATTCATGAAAACTTATGAGAAATAAGTTGGAAGTAACGATAACTGGTCTTTTTACGCTCATGTCGTACAGATGAAAATGAATTTTTTTTTTCTTCTTTCAACGGTGATAAAATTAGTTATTTTGCTTCATTTTTTAATATTTGCTTTATTTTCCACTCTTCACCATTGATTTATTAAACTTGAAATTAAACATTTATCATGAATTATTGAACAGGAAAAGTTTTTTCTCTTTTCATTCTTTTTTTTGACAGAAAAATTTCAAATTACTTTTTTATTAACATTCTCAATTTATATAACCCGAAATCTAACAGAAATATATATGCAATATTTCATTTGATTGAAAGAATCGATTAATTTATATTGTTATTTTTAGACGATAAGATCTTTTTTTGATAACAATTTGTCAAAAATGTAATTATGATGCAAAATGCATAAACAAAACAAAGTACCGTGTTAGTACCAGGCTCATTATCACCAGGCTTGTTATTCAACTGATATCTATCCTTAGCCAATGCAGAAAAAGAATTAATAACATAATTTTGCAATATTTATCAGAAGATGGATTACTGTGATAGAAAAAAAAGAATTAAAAAAATAGAAGAGAGAACTGAATATTTCCGGTTCATCTGTTGATGTAAAATAAATGTTTGCGATACAGCTGTGCGAATCAACGAAAAGTATGACGGTCCAGACTATACTCTTCCTAACATTTCACGAATATTTGAAATTTTCAAGATTTCAAAATAAATTTTTTATAATTGGATTAGGGTTAATCTCTACGTACTAGTAAAAAATAAATAGATATTCTATCATTTAATGCAATCTTGACTTAATTTTAAACAAGAAATTTAACAGTTACATGACAAAAAGCGCTTATTAGAATTCTTCAAAATTGAAATTTATTTTGATCATTTTTCCTATTTTTCTTTTCAATTATAAATCATTTTCCAATTCATTCACGCAAAATTTGAAATGAAATCAATTTAAATGTTTTCCCAGTTCATCTCTTGAGATGTCACGAAATGAAGGAAAAAAAAGTTTGTGTTAAGATGGAAACTTCGACCCGTCAAAATATTGCGACAGATGAATGAAAACATCGGAGCAGATGGACATGCCAGGAACAACTGTTTTCAACAAGCAAACTGATAGATCCTTTGATGTATAACCGATCCGAGAGTGACTCCATTAAGCATCGATTCTTTCGGTGAATCAACCGATCTTTCGAAGAGATAAAAAAACGGATGAAGAAAAGAAGGGAATTTTTATCTTTCATATCAGAAAACTTCAAATTATCAGATGATTCATTTACAAGTGATATATTATTTATGCATCAGCGAACCGATCAATCAAAACAATCGTTTTATTAAAATCAGTCAAATTTTCAAAAAAATCAAAAAATGAAATAGTAAAGACAAATTAAAAACTATTTCGAAAAAAATGATAACAACGGAAATTGAAACAAATAACTAAAATGAAGGGCGAATCAATATCAATCATTCAATTTAATCATTAAAATGAATGAAACAAAGAAAATTTCAGTTGAGGGATGATTACGTGAATTTCCTCTGAATTTTTTTTACATTTCAAATCTGCATCAATGAGTGTAATATATGCAAGTTTAAAATATACACAGGAATAACTTTTGCTAAATTGAAAAAAAAGTAGAGTGTGGGGAAAAAATTACTGGAAGAAATCTTTCATGCAAGAATTTGTTAACGCCATTGAAACATACAAACAAAATATTCCATTTAAACAATATTTATAAAACTAATTAAAGTAACGCTTGAAATAAAGAAGATTTTGTTTTGAAAAGTCAATCCTAATCTTTACATATTTCAATTCTATCATTAATCAAAGTACAAGATGAGATGAAATAGTTCGTATGATAGAATTACAATAATTGATATTAATTACAATGATCGAAAACTCGACAACTCAATTTGTGCAAATAGAAAATTCATTAAATCTCAGAATAATACAGATATTTTATGTATCACATTGTTAAAAATTGAAACAAAAAATATGCATTGTAGAATTATTTTTTGTAATTGAAAGAACTTCCCGATTATTACACCGATAACTTACAATGTACCGAAAGCTTTAAATCAGTTTGTTGTGTACCGTTAAAAATTCAACTTCAGTTGAGTAGGAACATTAATAGCTTAGAAATGGTTCAAATATTTAATTGATTATAAATTATGGATTGGAAAACATAAATAATTCATCAATTAATTTCATTCAGTTTCAAGTGATATTTGACAATATGGGTGTTAAAATGTTAACAAATTATATTTTTTTTAAATTCAAATATTTAATCTAGTTAATAATTACAATATGGAAAAGTTTACATTTCGTATGTAAAAATTTGACTTATGAAAAAAAAGAGAAATATTAGAATAATAACAATAAACAAACATGTTAAAATAATTTTAAAAATTTTTGTGACTACAATTTTATTTTTCAAAATCGTTTATAAGAAAAGAAAAAACTATTCATCTGGCATAAATTAATGGTTTTTCAAGAATTTTCATATGATATAAATGAATAAATTTATCAATTTAATTTAATATCATTATAGCTATTTGTTGTATTCAAATTCAGTTGAACATAAAGCATTGCAAGTGTCATATAATTTGCCATTTTACAGTTTTCTTATTCGATAGTAGTTTCGATTAGCTGACATTTAAATTTATTACTCATTTGCTATGCAAAAATGATATGCGTTACATTTCAATTCCCAAGAAGTGAGCTCTTTAAATGTCAGCCATAAGATTGTATGACCAGTGGATGGAAGATTTATTCTATCCACTGGTCAGTTTAATTCCATCCTTTGGTCAAGCAATTTTATTCCATTTATTGCTCAAGTTGTTTTATTCTATCCACTGGTCAAACTGTCAGATAATATGAATCACTGTGTATTGACTAGTAAATATACTGCACTTTTTTTCAAAGATTTTAAAACTTCACAGTTTATTTGTTATTTAAATTTCGCAGTAAGCGGTTTCCTTAATCATTTTCCAGCTATCCTACCTAATTTGTTTGTCCACAATTTTCTTTTTATTTTCTTCTTTTAATTTGACTGTTTATTATTTATTTATTAATAATTTTTCTTCCCTCTTCAATAGCCATAATTTATTTTGCATTTATTTGCAAATATTTTCACTTTAAAATAAGTGATTCCATCATAGCATATTACAATCAAAATTTTTATGTTAAAATATTACCTAAACAAAAGAAGAGGAAAAAACTGTGGAAAACATTTTTATGTTCGTTATTAATCATCATTTTGGCGCATAGTGCTATCCTTCGAATTGATTTCCAATGACATGCATTTTAAAATAAAATAACTTCAGGTATTGGTGATATTTGACCAGTTAAAGTGCATTGATTCATTCATTGAAAACAAGAATTTTCAGATTTTTTAAAATTTTAATCAAAACAAAGAAATATTTTTTTTCAAAGAAGGACTAAGGAGTATTTGTTTTATTTTTCCAAACATAATTTGTATAATATAATAAGCACTTTGCATTAAATAGAAATGTTGTCTTGCAGTTTAGAAATTAAATGGAATCTGACAAAAAATAATCATTGTTTAAACACAGTTTTTTTACTTGGTAAAACATTTTTTGCTTATAATCTGACGTGATGAGAATTTTATTAAAATAAATCCGCCATTAATCCTTTTTTCTTTTTCACATTACATAATAGCAATTATTATCAGAATGATGAGGCTCGACCATATAGCTTAATTGCTGATATTGTGTGAGAACATTTAGGGATAACAAGTGGATAGCAAAAGATTGAGACAAAAAATATAAAGTTAGCAAACAACTCCTTCAAAGTTAATCGGATTACTGTGATTTGTTCATTAGAACAATTGTATCGAACAATAAAGGAAAATTCCCATTTTGTGATATGATAAGTGATTGCAATAAAGTTCATTAAGCAATTATCGTTTCAAATTGTTATAAAATATTCATAAAAAAATAATAATGTATTGTGAATAAAATTAAATTATGATTTATTGCTTTAATGTTCGAAGGCATACGATTATAATTATAACAAGTTATGATTTTTTCATTTTTTAATGCCAAAACTCATAATCGAATTGCTATCTTGAAATTATCGCTTATCGGTTAACTTTGCTCCAATTTTTTTATCACCTTTTTCTCATAAGAATATGACAAAATTCTTTCATAAATACTCATTTTTCATTTTTCTCGTCTATTTTACGTTCATCATTTAAACGTAGGATTACGGCAACAATCAATCAGGTAAACGTATGACTAAACTTTGTATAACAGATTCTCATGTCTTTTATTACTTTTCCACGTCATATCCTCCAGAACTTATGTAATTACTATTCAACTGATACAATATTTCATTAAAGACTCTCGTTGAAAAGGCTTATAATATCAGTGATTGGTTAATGATTTATCTTCATCACATGAATTGCCCAAGTAATTTTGACGATAATTACTTGTAGCCATAAATAAAATAAGACCACATTCAACGTGGTCTTTCAATGCTACAACTTCATTCATTCATCATTAATTTTCAAATTTTAAAATTGTAAAATTTACAAAATGTATATCTTCATTTTGGACACATTCATCGTCGATATTGCAATAACAGTACGCAAATCTCTGAAATAAATAATTAAGATGACTTCAGTAATTAATATGAAACATTCAATAACGTATCCTTCGATAGCCAAGTAATCAAATCAGAGCAATTATGAAACGAAATGTCATTTATCTTAACAATGTAAAACAAATCTTCAACAAGTTCAACAAAGCAGAAGTCTAATAATGAATAGTTTGTTACAATTAAATGCATGTAATTTCAATCATTTTTCACTTGATTCAAATAAAACATTCGAATAAATCAGTATTATTCGATAAATTGTTAAGATTTTAAATTCAAATTTGCTTAACTCCTTAATATTTGATATAAATACTAAAGTTATTTAAATCATATTTTAAATGTTTCACTATATGAATAATATGAATTATTATCATATCAATTCAAAGTATCATACATATATTGAAAATATTTATGCGCCAAATGAAAACGTCGTTTCATATGTCCAAATACAATTGAAAACGTCTGCAAAAAAAAACATATTGTAATGAACAATGGAATAAATATTTTCATCAAGACAAAAATTTGCATATTTTTTCGACTTAAAAAAATACACCGAAACAGTGACAAAATTATTAGAATTAATTGGAAGTGACTAATTGAAATACTGCAAAGCAATAACAATAATTGCTATATTAAAGTAGCAGTTAATTGCAAAAAATATGATATAGGAAATTGTTCCAAACCAAATAAAAAGCAAATTTTCCTCTTTATGAATTTAGTAACAAATAGGAGTATTTAGACTTTTTTCTTTTACTTCATTCTTTTTGCATTTAAAAAAAAAGAAATCTAAAAATGATATATCCTTAGAGAACTTACAATAATTAATCCATTTATTTCAAATTACAAAATCTGTTTCTTCTTTTAATATTTAATTCCTTTTAATTTTGAAAAATGATCAATGACGACTTATTGAACAAATAGTAAAATGTGGTGTGAAATAAGAACAGCAAGTCGATCTCATTAAGATGTTGAATACATTATTTTTAAACAGTTATTAAAATAAGTCAAGAGAAAAGAAAAATGATGACCTTAAAGTTATGCACATTTGTAGATAGATAGACAAATAGAGGGAGAGAGAGAGAGGGAGGGGGAAAAACAAAAGTTAAAACATTTAATCTTTAATGTTTATGAAAATGTTCCGCTCCTGATGAATACGGATTGTTTCAGAAAAAATCATGCATATCCAAATTTATATAGAAGCATTGGAAGCAGTGAATACAGAGTGGAAACAATTCATCCAGCAAATCTCAGTATCAACCAAGAGGAAAGAAGAAGACCGATACCTTCAAATGAACGACGATGGAACAGGTATTATTGATTTAATTTTCCAAGCAAAACAAACGGTAGTTAGCTTAAAAATGTATCAAAGCGACTCGGAATTCATATTGCAACGCTTGAACGTAAGGGAAGAAACAGTTCAATCCAAAGAATCCACAAAAGCGGTTAAATACCCTGCAGTAAATCTCCCATAATTGCCATTACCCACATTCAGTGGAAATCCAAGACGTTGGAGAGAGTTTTGGAACAGCTTTGATACAGCCATAGATCAACAAGCGATTCCCGATATCCATAAATTGAACTATCTCATCGCATGTCTCAAAGGAGACGCACTCCAAGCCATCAGGGGTTACGATGTAACTCCGGAGAACTACAGCATCATAAGAAATGTTCTCGTCGAAAGATTCGGGCAGCCTCACGCATCAAAAGCGCTCTATTCAATGAATTGTACTCCATCAAAAGGAACCACAAAGAATGGAAAGTAACACTTAAGGCCTTGGAGCGAACACTCCGACAATTGGAGGCTATCGGTGAGGATTTAGAACAATCCAGTGTCGAGATTGTTATAGAAAGCAAATTACCAACCTAGATTTTAGAACAGATTTACAAAAAGAGGAGGCAGGAATCGTGGTCCGTTACCAAACTGCGAAATTTCCTCACGGAGTTTACATCAGTAAACGAAGAAGTAGCACAAAGCCAATCCCTGTATTATAGAGGGAATGAGAAGAACCAATTTTCAACAAAAGAAACGCCAAGACCACGATACAATCCCAGTGAGACTTCAGCCTTAACAACCGCCATTACCGAGAAATCCACCACAACCAGAACTGAAATAGGAGTAGAAATCGGAAGAGATCGTACAATGTTGCTCGAAGCGAATATCATGGACTATCCAACAAACAAACTACAAGTAGCCAACTTATATGAAAGCGATATACGATCCCTCAAAGGAAGCCCAACAATTAATCCACAGTGAATGGAAACAACCGGATATACTCATATGAGTCAACGACTTCTTTCAATTTATCAATTTCGACAAAGCAGAGAATCTGAAATCGGGATTTATACTGCTCCACACTAAAGTAGGCCCGATCCTGGCTGAATCTGGTTATACAAAGAAGACTTCTCCCAATTCACCATTTTCCTCACAAATAGTTTGCGCCAGCGCTACCAACGTTTCACAAGAAGAGGACAACGATGAAGATGAGAATATGGTAGCAACAACAAACACCGAAGAAACAAGATGAGTCAATCTCGTAGAGGTAAATCGATTCAGTAAATGGACGAATAAGAACAACAATAAGAATATTAAAATTTCACAAAAAATTATCCAAAGGAAAATTAACTTGGTTAAGTAGAATATCAGAAAGGAATCTGATTACACCAGAGAGCGCAAAACGTTATCCAAAACCGGAACACAATAAGTAATACGAAGATTCCGAGTGAAAGTGACGATGATCAATCTATTGCTCATCGAACACGAAGCCAAACAAACTTACAAAAAAGGAGTAAATCAAATTTCGTTTTAACAAACTTACTGTTAGCAGTAGCAATATTGATAATTCTACAAGCAGCAGAAACGAAGGAATGCAACTGGAATCAGGTATTACATGCCTGAGAAATGGAATTGCGAAGCAATTGAAACTCATAACGCTACACCAATTCGAATTACAGTGTGTACGCATGTTCATGTGGGAATACCTGTTATTAAAAGCCACAACTCAGTCGAACGGTGTGCACTAAAGCATTCCTCAGAATATCATTATCAGTAGTTACGGACTTGACGACAACTTCCGCAATGGATGCGTATCATTGTGGAGAGCTACACTCTCGAATAGAAGTTAACGGCGTTCCCCTGGTACAACCCTTTCCGAATAAATGGACCACGAATAACGAAATGCAATACTCCTACGGTTGGCTAGGAGTTAAATATCAATCCACATCGAACCTCATATTGATGAAGGGTGGACTACTCGTCGATGAAGGGAGAAGCCTGGTATCCGATCTGGAAAATACAGGAAACTGTTCAGTACAAGCAGGGGAATGGTACAACGAGAATCGGTATTGTACTCTGGAATGCGACTGATCCAACCAAAGAATGCAATTATCGTAGAATTGGGACTTATGACGCTCAAAGATACGAAAACCATGTCGTCGTCCACAAGCTATAAACCTCCCTTGTATATAACGGGACACCACGGAAGTTAATTACTTCGAATTGCCGATTCGTCAAACCCCGTCAAACCCCAATGAAAAGTGGAATTATCATTGAGGAGGATCAAGGAACGTAAGCGACTACAACAAAATTTCCGAATCGGGGAACAAATTCACCGCTATTCATGCTAGAGATCAGTCCCGAAGAAACTTTTGATCCAGAAAATGTGAAATATCAGTACATATTCGACAGTATACAACTGCAGATTAATAATGAGCTCAACATTCTCAATCAAAGAAGCTGCCAAAATCGGAACAATTTATTTATTATTGCTAGTCGAGTGGTATCACACGACAATCCAACTCTGACTGCGAAGCTGATATTACAACGAAACGACATCATTGCAAGAAGAATCAATGGTAAATTATTGGTCGCTCCTTGTAAGTCTAAAGAAATGGAATCAACTACCGTCGAATTCGAAGCCGAAATAATCAACAAATTCGAAAATGAAAGGATAAAAGCAGAACTGGAAATACTAGCTCGCAAACATGAATCAATTCAACTGATATCCGAAACATGAACCACCGAATCTCTTTGGCAGGAAATCATCGAAGAGTTCGCGAACCAATTGCAGGATATACTGGGCAAAGCTACCGAGACCATACAAAGAGAACTTTCGAATCTCACTTGGCATTAGCGATTGATTATATTTGTAATAATTGTCTTCGCGTTGTTAATTGTGCTAATTATTCTCAGATGGAAATTTCAGTTTGTTATCTCAATTTTAAGGTTCATATGTATTAGAAAATCTAGGAACAGAGAAACACCCACCACCACTTCCCTACACTTAATTCAAACTTGTCTACCCATAATCAAGGTTTAGAAAGTTCTGAGCATCACAATGTTTTATCTTATAGACCCCAAATCATTCCTTTAGAATATTTTCTCTCCTCCCTTGCGAGTGTCGAGAACAAACTCGAAACTTCTCGAAATTAATTTCAATTCAATATTTATCACATAGCCAAATCAAATAATTATACTAAAGATTTCTTTTCACATTCTCAAACCTAATTCGCACTTTAATCCTTATCTCAACAATTATTTTCCTTCTAAATAACTAATCTAAACGTTCCCATCATGTTTAGCCGCCATCAGATTATAACGTTTCTTCTCACGAATGTGTTCTTTGTCATGTGAATTACCATTTTTTGTGAACCATATCCTTAT
>UPTC01000120.1:0-66277 GCA_900537255.1 Acanthocheilonema viteae | reverse complement strand
TGAATACCCTGATTCTGGTTCAGAAAGCAATGCAGTTATCTCATCTTCTTCTTCCTTTTTTTCACCTGTTGATTCTGGACTCAATGCCAACGCAGCTACTATGTACACAACAGACTCATACAATTCTACATGTTGAGATATATCCAAAACTGCAACGAACCAAAAAACTATGATGTTGAAATTCCTCAAAAATGAGACCAAAGAAATGAGAAATATTGACCGAAAACTGCATAAGAATAAGACTACCAGATCATTTATTACAAAAAATTGAATTATGTGAAACGAGGCAAACCGGAATCATTCCTAAGATATGCCCAAATAGCTGGCAATAAACAGGAGCGAGATAGCATTTTAACTACAACTGAACTTAAGGACCATTTCACACTTGATGAAATGGCTGAAGGAATTGATTCATGACCCGAAGAAGGTCCTGGCGTCGATGAATCTAAAAACGAATCGCCGTTAAACTTAACAGAAATAACTTTTAGTTACGACAAAGGATAAAGATGTAGGCAACAGAAGCTGAAAACAAGTGAAATCTCCGGAGTAAAGTCATGAAACAATTAAAGTGCTACCTGACACAGATATTGGTGATATACTTTGGCTTCTGCTATGTACTTCAGTATCTTCTGAATCCATAGATGCCAGTGGAGCAACTGTGTTACCTCCCTTGATATCAGTTGTCCGATTCTTTTCCGTTTCCAAATACTCGTTAATTTTAGGATATATAAAGCTTGAAAGTACCTATAATTTGTATTGATAAATACAATTTGCACTGATAAAAGATAGAATTATAAAATTTTACAGGAAGAAAAATCAAATAACAAAGAAAAATCTTAATTCTTCGTAATATCTCTGAAAGCATAATGCCAAAGAACAGTAAAATGAGTATAAGTCTCTTATCGTATGATTGTTGCTTAGCAAATTGTATATCTGACTAGAGTGATAAAACTAATATTTAATCGCATCACCGAAAAGCAAGTTCTACAGCTTTATACATTTAAAAAAAGTCAAAGGAAAAAAAGAACCACAAAAAGGAAGAAAAACAAGATAAGTAAAAAATTCACTCTCACAAATCTTCACCAAAGAAACAAAACATACTCTCAACAGATGAGTTACATTTTGTTCGTCCTGTTTTCGCTTTAGGACATGCAAATCAACATTCCATTGTTGTTGCGTAGTTCCACTGCCAAAACCAGTACCTTTGGCCCAAAAACCGTGTGGATGAGTAACATTTGAAGCAGAGCTCACTGCTGGTCCAACATTTCCAGAACTATTCATACGTTCTTCTGCCGCAAATCCAAGGTTGACACCTTCAACCGATGACTGCTCCTGTCCTATCGAGCCTCGCAACAAGCGTTCGACCAAAACAGCCTGCACAAGAATTGTATACAAAGAGTTAACAATGAATAACGTATATTTTGCATAAAAATGTGCTTACCGTCTCAGGAGCTGGAGGAATAGATGAGGGCCGAATGGGTCTTTCTTTATGTTTTTGATGGGTATAATGAGCCAAACAATCTAACAAAACGTCCAAAACGCCATTGGTTACTGCAGCTTCCCGTAAAGATCTGTAGCACATAAATGATAAAATATCCACTTTTTAAACACCTCATATTGTTTGTGTTTTTCATTACGTCTTTAATGGTTGTAATAAACAATTTCAGAAAATTACTTCAAATATGAAAATTATTAAAACATTAAATGATAACGATAATGATATTGTTCTAATTCAAAGACACAACTTTGTTTATTAACCGGTATGAAGTGTCCAGCAGTGTCGTGGTGGTAACATTTTTCCTTCCTTATTTTTCAGTTCCTTTCCTTCCTTTCATCTTTCTATTACTTAGCTCCTTCTCTTTCATTAATTTAATAATGAATATTTCACCAGCTTCCAGAAACTGGGATAGGATTCGAATGTCCCAAATCCTGAGAGCCGGTCAAATATTGTTTGAGGTCCTAAATTCCCCGTTTCAAAGATAAGTGCCTACCACCTAAAAGTAAAGATCGAAAGAGAAGAGGTAAAGGAAATGAATCATAGTTACTTATCACATATTGTACTTGAGTTTTTCCTCGAAAACCAAAAAACCTGGTCCGAAACAACACGAACGTAGGAATGTTGAGTATTTCATTTCGTGTCTTCTTGTTTCTTTAATAATAATAGTAATAACATGATGCAGCGTAACTTACTTCCCGGCAGCTGTAGAGGGTAAATATTTATTGAATAATTCTTCTAGAACAACAAATGGCAATAAACCAAGATTTTCGCATTCTGACTTCTGCTTTGATTGGAGCTGTGACTGAGTAGCTCTGTGAAATACACCTGGTTTCAACATTTGCGGCTTGTTTACAAGCGATGCTGTAACTTAGAAAAATAATATGCGATAAAACAAATTGTAACAAAGTATAGCTTCGCAAAAAGCTATTTTGTCATTCCAAATTTCATGTTTGTTTTCTGCACTTGAAAATATGAACAACAGTTTTATTACTGGTGATAGTGCAGAATTCCAGGATTTTATATGGTTGTATGCAATTTAAAAGGCTTAGAATAAATTTTAGAAAATATTGTTCTTCTAGACCGGGTAAAATTTTAAAATGAGGCACTACAAGAAATGGGACCAATTCCAACCGCAAGGTAAATATATTAATTATAGGAAAAATTTTAGTTCAGAAAAAAGGATATTACTTTCAGTAGTGATTACGCCCATTGCAAGCCGTAGAAGACCTTTCGCACGTTTGCGGTCGTATGTTACCAATAATTCGGCATATCCTTCCAGTCTTAAGAATAAACTGAAAGCGACGACCACATGTGGCGACAGAGCTTGATTCGACGGCTGTGAACCGATCTTTTGTAGTTTTTTAGGCTGAACAGAACTTATCAGCATTAGTACAAATCCTCATTTCTGTCGCACACCAACAATCTACATTTTAAAAGACTTCAGCCAAGCGTAAGCACAATTAAAGACCTACAAGAAATTCAATGCTGAAAATGAGAACTGACCGCTACATAACTTCCTGAATTATCAGTTTGAGAGAATAAGGGATAATGTGTCCATCCTTTCACTTCTCCTGGAGCAGCTGAATCAATATATTCGAAGTCCTCGTAGCCAGGACCGAGATCGGTTTCACTACTAAAAACGGGTACATACAAGGTACTGTATAGTGGTTCCCCCACAGATAGATCAGGCGAAGAGAAAATTGATGTTGGACAGGTATAACTGGATGGTAATATTTCGTTCATAGCGACCGTTTCTGATGAATCTACCAACCATTGTTGATCAGCTGATTTTCCTTTTGAGTCCCTAAAACAACTCCATTATTTACATTATTATTTCTTATAACATCTTAGTCATAGTAACAAACAATATTAAACTAAAAACAATGAAAAAAACGAAATGTACAAGAAAAATGGCGATAAAGAAAAACCATCAAAATATTTTTTCACTTCGAGTTCTTACCTTTTTTTCACTCTTCCTGCTCCTTCCACAAATTTATACCGCTTTTATTGAAATTTTAACCTCATTTTCTCATTTTATGTAGAGGGACAGTTCATAATGCTACTCAAGAACATAAAAGTGAATTAAACTTAATTAAGAATAATGATTTTCGAATATCCATTCTTTTTATTTTAACACATTGTCACATATGCAGCAATGCATGGAAGTCTAAGGAATAGCTTCAGCATTCCATTCCAGTAATTGAAATGTAAGGCCTTACAAAAGCTATAAGTTTCAACCAGTGAAAGGACATGAAGCAGAGAATATCATTGAATAACTGGGAACTCCTAACTATATAACTTTGGTCCATCTCTAATCTTTCATTCACAAAATATAAAAAAAAAGATACAGAACCTGAATGAAGAAATAATGGTTGGAGCGTTAAATGATGGATGATGTAGTTGCAAATGCAGCGCTAAAAGTGCGAGACCACTAGCACGTGCAAAGTACTGCAAGGTTGATGTCTGTTCCGTGAGTGTTACATCTGGCTTATGACATCGCACGGCACTAGTACTTCCTGTTAAACCTGGAACAACTGTCAACTTCATCTTTCATTCAAAGAACCATGTATTAATCGCTAACGATTAATGATTATATGACCGTTACTTTTTGAAAAGTGTGCCGTCAAAATAATTCGATATTTAATAAATTATGCTAAACTTGAAATGCAGCATTTTAAGTAGCTAAAAACATCACTCATTATTCTTTTTTTTTTAATCTATCCGTTAATCACAATGTCGACGGAGTGAATTACCCAACCAACAAACATCTGAAAATAGACCTGGGCGCTGAATATACGAAAGAGCAACGGTGTAATAACCATCAGCACTATCTTCAACTGCTACTTTTGCTGTATTGCCATCGACTATTTTTTGCTTCCTGTAAAACACATGACTTGAAAAAACGAATGATTTAGAAAAGCAAAAACCAGAAATGAAATACTGAAAAGCGCCGGGAAAAAAACAACAAATGCTACAAATTTGTTTCAAAACTGATCGTTACTATCTGAATTTTCTCATGTGCCGCAAAGTATACCAAATTCATTCACATTTACATAATTTAATATTTAAAAATTTATATGTTCTACTATACAAGATATTACTACTGTTCTCACTTTCAAATTAAATTAAAATTTAATCAACTGAAAGAATGCACATACCATATCATATTAAGAATATTTTACCAGAAATACGAACCGTTTGTTTATCATGGATTATAGTAGAAAAAAAATTATGATTAAATAACCTACCAAGCCGAAGACGTTAAACGTCCGGAAACAAATAAATCTCCTAGCAACTGCCCAATTTTCCAATCACCCATCATCTCGGCCAAACCATCACAACTTCGAATCATTAAACGTGAAGAAGTAAATGAGGGAAGAGCTGTTGTCAAATCTGAATGAAAAAATCTGCATTCATTCGATATACAATGAACTCTAAACCATTAATAAATTCCTTAAAAATCATACTTTGACTGTTAAAAATAGACGAGAAATGCTGCAGTTCATCCAGTGGTGCCTGAAAAATTATGAATTTGATAATTTTTATATGGATTTTTTACTGGAATATTTTTTAGAAAAATAGCAAGAGAAACTCTATCAGCAATTAATTACACAATAAATATAGTGCGGTTCTTTATTCTAATGCACGCAGGAGGCATTTGAAGTGAAACAGATTAATAATGAAGAAGGTGGAAAGGATTAAAGGATTCCTTCATTCGATGAATAATTTGTTTAACTTATTCATGAGCTGCACAAAAATCTGTAACAGTGTTAATTTCACTTGTCTATTATCAACCCAAGAATTTGCAGGAGCAAATTCTAAAGCAGGAGCCGATTACAATAGATACATGAATTTCAGAAAAAAGTAACACTTACAGCAATTTTTGCCAACTGCCGAAAGTCGCTTGTATTTTTATGCTCGCATAAAGCAGAAATCTCATCCATGGAGGTATATAAAGACACTTTTAAAAAACGTTCCCTACGTGTACAGCCAAAAAATGGATGCAAAATACGATCTGCAATAGAAACAATTTGTATGCAATATTTCAAAAGGAAAATTAATCTTTCTTATTGTTTAGTATCTCTATAAAAAATACGAGGTGAAAAAAGTGATAAAAGAAACTTGGGATATCAAACGACAGGAAACAAATTGAAGTGTCTTCATCAACTGCCTTCACAGGAATCATCTCGTCGTCGAAAATGCACTTCAATACCATTTGTTGAATTGCACCATTGAAACTACCGGCACTTTTTAAGAGGGAACATAAAACGTGAGCTATGCGTTGACGATGTGAGCCGCCAACAGTAACACACCTGAAACGTTTTTTTTTTAGTTCTACAAATAAAATAGCTCCGCGGGGTTTAAAAATTCCTAAGTTGTGTAACTTCATTTCATGATTTAATTTATCGAATCCATATTTATAACAATCCTAGCATTTATTTCCTTCTTTCTTTCGATTTTACGCTAGTTTCAGTTCTAACTTGACTTTTCCCAGACTGCTAAAAATATATTCATTTTTTATAAATTCCCAGGAAAAACATACTGTGAAAGCAAACTGACGGTAGCGTCCTCTAATTTGATGCTTTGTTTACCGGATCTACGAGTCATATCTCCAGGTGAAGCAGCACATCGAACTACACATTTTATGAGAGAGTTGAAAAAACGTGAACCACCTATGAAATCCAGGAATTTGACTACATCCTCGATGCAACATAGCGATGCTAAGCATCGAACTATGCTAACTAATATTGGCATATGTTCCATGGTTGTTTCTAAAATTTTACATTTACTAATTAAGTAATTAAAAATGACTGCTCCAAAAAGCCCCTTTATTCCTTTCGATCTTTAATTAATTCTAACTCACAGCCAATGGTTCAGATTTTTCAAATGACTTTCTTAACTATCGGTGTGTAGCTGGCAAAGCATTGAACCACAAACTGTTAAAGTTACTAGTCATCCTAATAAAGATTAAATAAATCGACTCTTCAATGAAAGAAGTTAACCTTTGCAATAAGTAATAACTAATTCGATCCAATATTGTAGGAGACCAAAGGAGTGAAGCTGTGTTATGCTCGTCCTTGACTGGCACATTCGTTGCACAACAGTAAATGCATTCTGGGTAACACCTTCTTTTTTCGCTAGAATTTAATTGTTTATAAGTTTTATTTTAATGTTATACACAATAACTGGATACTCCGATGACAGCAAATCTCTTATACGAGATCGCACTGCATCAAATATATTCTCTATGCATAAAATAAACCTCAATTAATCGCAAACCTCCAATTCAAAGCGATATACATTCTGTCAGCCCACACTCCGGAATATATTTCATTTATGTCGGAAAATCCGAAAACTTGTAATATTAAATTATTCACACCAATTGAGATTTGTATCATTAACAATTAAGCTGAGGAAGCTGCATTTCGCAATTTGTCTTTGTCAAATTTAATTTATTTGTGTTGCTATAAATCATTAAGAGATTTCTTATAACGCCTTTGTCCTTTAATTGCTCATTGTTTTTATAGTAGCAAATGTAGCTAGCCATTTGTTCTCATCACTTCTTTCCCCAACATGACATTGTCTGACTCTGGGGTTACCTATTAAACCCATTATCTACTGTCCTGGTACTGCCCCACATAGGATATGTAAACTGTCAAATTATTATCTGGCCACTCTTTCCATTCATTTTTTTCAACATCTATACACTTATTCCACTCTACTTCCAACTGTCATCAAGTCACTGTTAATCATTTTATCTCTGATACTAAAATTGTTCTAATACCATTTCTAATACAAATTCTCAACAATAATTTGTCTGTGAATCAACAATAATCAATTTCACAACACTTTCACAACAACTTATTCGATAATTTCAAATATGTATATTTCAATTGTTCAATCAAAACTCCTGGTCAAGAGATTTGCATTGCAACTCTCATGTAGAATGCAACATAAAATACTATGGAAGAAAGAGAAAAAACTGACGTTTGTCGTTCAAATCTAACAGGCCGATCTCTTTCAATGCATTCCGTAGAAGATGTGGTGCACCGCGCATCAACGAGCACAATAGCCAAGATGCCGATTTTGCTAATGTATCATTGCACTGCTCACTAACATCCACTGCCATTTCACATAGAAACCTTAAAAACCATTTCAAAGAACTTCGCATCTATAGTCACCCCAATCCTATATATAAAGATTTGATTTATTAATTAGTAATTCCTCTTCTCGATCTTCGAAAACCATAAAAATGTGAAATAATCAGATTCAGATTATACCATTTTAGAAGGGACAACACTATATACATAGTAGTATTTCTACAATGTTAAACCCATTGAATAAACTCGGAAAATTAAAAGACAAATTTACTAAGAAATCCAGCTATAAAATTGAAAAAAAAAAAAACAAACGGAAGAAGCTGTGGCGTTAGATCCATGCACAGTGCCAAGGTATCAAGACGTCGCTCTTCCACATTAATATTATGCCATATAATACAAGAAGCAGTCCAAATTAAAACAGCAGCAACGTCCTGCAAAAATTTTCGATAATATATTTTAACTTTTTAGATTCTAGTCTTTAGTGCATTGGAATTATTTGCTCCAGAATTTACCAATTACGTCATTACATCTCGTACGAGATATTTGTTTTTTGTTCAATGAATAAATAGCCAAAGACAAAAGCTGTTGCCTTTTCAAACCAATAATCCACAAAATACTTTTCCTCATTATCATTCCCCGAAATTAGAAAATGGGTAACAGACTTTGCATTCTAAGTAACTTGCTGAAAAGTGAAATATAAATTAGCACTGGAAGAAAAAGATAGTAGAAAAAGTAAGCAAATATTGAAACACAGTGTGTTTGGTGCAGAGATTCAAACTGACTGGCAAGCTAAATTATTTAGTTTACCATTTAAGCATTTATTCGTTAGCAGCTATAATATTTCATACACAAACTTTTTTCACTTTTTCTTTGCAGCTTTCGTCTACAAGCAGTGCTCTCATTTTTACCATTACCGAATTGTCATTTTTCGCTCACCTACATAACTTGCCTACTGCAGTGTTCTATTACTACGTTGCATTACCGTAAACGATTTTTTCAGTTTATTCTATTCACTGTCCTTTCAATACATACTCGATAATGCAGTAAAAATATAAAGAAGCTTTGTATTATTTCGAGGAACTGGTAGAGATTTTCAGCGGAATACAGCGGATAAAACGGGAAGCTAGTAACATTAAATTAAGAGATATCTGCAGTATTTAGGAGAAAATGGGTCCAATAAATAACAATGATCTAAGGCGAAGAAAACGACACTAAAAATAGAGGGAAATACTGACAGGAAATTACAGACTTCATGGGATTAAATTATAAAGTTTTGCTCTCTTCAAAATTTTAATTAAAGTCAATTTCTGCTACCAACCTCACCATAAGCATCGAGATCTTCTCTACTTAATGTTGTTATTTTTTATCACAGTGCCAGAAAAATGTGTTCTAGAAATCAGACTGCTCTTTATGTTATACAGTAGTACTGTTACGCCTTTATCTGAACTAATCTATATTAAGCTTTTTGAGTCTGGATTATTTACTATAGCGATTCCATTACAAAAATTCATTATTTCTTAAACTTATAATGTAAAATAAGTTCATACTGAACTGGTAATATATCAAATTTTGAAAAGCAGAACAAACCCGCAGTGGATTCTTATAATTCTGCGAAGTGATTATAGAAGTAACACCAAGAAGCACTTGATACTGTTTTACGACACAGATCTGGTCCATTTGTACTCTGACAGTATCATCTTCTGGTGGTGATAGGTTGCGTGCACATAACGTAAAAAGTAGGTTTGGAAGCCATTCCAAGGATTCGTTGGTAACAGTATTACCTTGCTCTGTGACCAAAAGTGTTCAAATTACATTTAAATATTAGGAAAAGTAAGACGATTCAATTTTTTTAACATATACACATTTAATTCCAAGCTTTAAAGATTAAAAACATAAGTATATAAACCTATGTGTTGAAAAATCAGTTGAACGATCGAGTACGGCTTTGTCCGTTCATGATCGATCTGATAAAAAAGTTCTGAAATGCGATGGTAAACTAGGCTTGATAGTGGTCGACCCAAAAAGAGCGCTACAACAGCACGTGGAAGTTCCGGAGCATATTGCCAAATACAATATTTCTCAAGACGACATAATTGTACCATGATTGAAAGCCATTGTACGCTGTAATTTTCATTGTGAAGTATCCGAATGAAGAATATTCAAATGTTACTTGATTTTTCTTCCAACAAACTAGCAAATACCCACATTATTTGTCATATGGATGCAATAACGATGGATAATGTTCAGGCATTATAGAAAAATGTTTCACAAGTTTCAAGTAAGCCAAAAATTTAATATTGACCAATGAAAATAACTAGTGTAGGTAAAAAAAGGATGATCTTTTGGATTTCCCTTTTGATTTGTTACTCAGCCATATAATACGAAACTGTAATTTATTTTAAATAAGCGAGCAGACGGAACTAATGATTTAATTTAACAAACATGTGTGTTAGCAAACATTAAGTAAAAATAAATAAATGAATTTAGTCAAGAAAACTGGGAGTAAAAAACGAGAACAAAGAACTACAGATTTTGGCTCTATACTTGATTAATTTGAAGAATCGATAGTATTAACGTTAATTCAAGAATAATGCTTACAAGTCTGTATTTTTTGGACATGTATATGTCAGTGAAGTAGTGAAGTTCATCCCTAACAAGAGTATCTGCGAAAGGGATAAGTTTGTCGAATCCGGTGGTTTTTTAAAATACAAGCGTACCTGGAAAAATTTTTAAATTTTGGAAGGAAAAAGTAATAGAATTTGACCTTTTAATAAACAAGATTAAAAAGATTAAAAGTTAAAAAAGAAGCTTCTACAGCAATGACGGGAAGTTTGTATGAGTCTGTTGAAATGCGAATCTTGCTATATCCAGTAGTGCTCAGTGGTGCGCCAAGATTGCACCATTGAGTAAGGGATGTTTCTGAACATAGTTCAACTTGAACGGCTGCTGGAGCTGCTGAAAAAAGTATTCATTAAACTAGAGAACTGTCTGCACAAAATACTGTTAAAAAAATTTAAGAAATGATATAAAATGAAGGCAATAGAAACTTAAAACAGTAAGCCCAACATTTTTATAAGATTCGCAAAAGAAGAATAAAGCAAACTCACTGCTTAAAGCAGGAACATGGGGTCGGATTTGTATTTCGTGCAAAACTATGTGATATGGAAGGTTCAGGGTAATATCGAACCATTCGCCGCCACCTTCATTAAATTGATAGCTCCAATTAGCGGATCGAGTACGACGCGCTGCAGTAACCGCAATCAAGGATAACAGCTGTCCACTAACGTTTGGTGTTTGCTCAGAACTTATTGTACCTAGAAATCAAAACATTAGTTTAAGGCAACTCCAGCACTGTGTATTTTAAGGATTGGCTCAGTTCAAGTTAAACCTAATATAAAAAAGATTTAAATCATATTAAAAACAGAAATCATGGTTAAAAAACATAACGGTTCTATAAATTTATTTGAGAAACTACAAAACTAATAAAAAGATCCTTTAATTGATCTATAGCAAGTAACTTTCGTTCTAAGCTTCGCTTATCATCTTTTCATTTCTGCTAAAGAGCATAAAAAACTTACAGAGTGGTGCGTAATTGTACAATCCATCGTCTTGTACATCGGTCTGTAACTTCGGTGCTTGCCACCCATAATCATTGCTACCAGCCACTTGAGCGGACAATGAAGCAAGCTGTCGCATAAGAGGAGCAGAAATTGGAGCTGTCCAATCATTTGCTGAAGCCAGTATAGAACGTTCCAATTCACGTGCCACAATTAAGTGTCCTCCTGAAGTACCTCAAACTATAAAGCCTCTGTGTACATTTACCGAACAAAAATGTGAATATGTATAATAGTTTCAATGTTATTGGAAACTATTTTACAGCTACGAAGCCTTAAATTTAATTAATTTTTAAAGACTTCACCGTTTCTAAATGGTTAATATTTAATGTCTTGAGTTGAGAAGAAATTTTCTAAAATAATGTATTGCAGAACAAATTCCTTCTGTTTCGATGTAAAGGAAAAATTGGAATAACAGAAAGTTTGTGATAAGTTAACAATAAAGTTTATCAAATCATATTTCTTTTTATCGAGCTCTAAAAAACAAGCTCAGGAAGAATAAGAGCAAACGAATTTGCACTCTTGCATAAGCTTATATTCCTTTACTTACAACCTCTTTTGAGAAGAAGTTGCACATAAATTTACTATTAATATCACAACAAAAAATAGTGTGCATAGAAGGGAGGGAAAAGAAAGGGAGAACGGAATTCAGAAGCAAGTAATGAGTAATAAGAAAGTAACTAATTTACGCCAAAATTATACGCATTATGATAAGTAGAGAGGGGCATTATTTGTTTGAAAGTGGAAATCTCTCAGCCAACATAAATATCAGAAACATTACGGACAGAAAAAATTACCGAGCTCAGCAAAATGAATCTGATTATGTTTAAGTCCTAGCATTTGAACAAATGCAAAAGCAAGCGGTTTTGAAAGTGAGTAACTAGATGGATTGGCACAGCGTTTTATTACACGCACAGCTATTTCGAACAAACGCTTTGTCTCACGCGACACTTTTTGCGATATTTTTAGTAACATTGATAGCGCGTGGTCACCCAAAGTTACGTGATTCCAGCTGAAATAATTTTAACTATCATAATTCCTCCATTCTGATCATTCCCATTTCAAAATACCATAGTAATGATTTATTTAGGACCATTCAACTGTTAAGTTAAACCAGTTACTCATAATAACCATTTTGACAATACAAAATGTTGAACGAATTACACTAATTCGTTTATGCGACTTTTTTGAGTAGTGTTAGTCGAAATCTTAATGACATTAATCTAATTTCGAGAATAAGTGAGAACAGTTCAGCAAAACACTTACTCTTGCAGAGAAATTAAATTTACATCCGGAACGGCACTTTTGCATGTTGCCACAATTTCAAATAGTTCTTCGATTGAACTTGGGAAGCTGCTCAATAAATGGTCTGACACTTCGCTTGAACGGTCCAAATAACACGCAATCTGGAAAACTATCAGAATGATTTATCAGTATAATGGCAGTGAATCAAATAAAATATCTTCCTACGGTAAGATTTACTTTTGCTTATTCATTTGTTTGTTATCCTAATTTTCATAGGAAATAATTTTTGCAGCAATATATACACCAGCATCTCAAGTATTAAAATTAAACGCTTTATTCTGATCATTCCCATTTCAAAATACCATAGTAATGATTTATTTAGGACCATTCAACTGTTAAGTTAAACCAGTTACTCATAATAACCATTTTGACAATACAAAATGTTGAACAAATTACACTAATTCGTTTATGCGACTTTTTTGAGTAGCGTTAGTCGAAATCTTAATGACATTAATATTAGTGCAATTGAATCAAGTTTCCGCTCTCCTGATTAGACAATTTTAGATTTGTATACACATACATATATATGTAAAATTAAAATATCGAAATAAGTTTTGATTACCTGATTTAGCATTTCCTGACGAAACATATTTGACTGGTTTTGCCAGCGAGAAGACAATGAGAAACGGTTCAATGAATCACCGCGTCGTATAGATGATCGTTTCGGATCAACAAACTGCTGTGAAAAAAAAAAATTGGATAAGTATAAAAAAGTATTCATGGATGGTGTTAAGTTTTATGTAAAGCCAATTTATGTTTGTCAATTAACCTTCAAGCGCTCTACACCTATATCGGTTGGTCAAAGAAGTGCTAGTAATCAGTATCCGATTAATTAATAACAATAAGAAAATTCAACAACGAATAATGTGTGCATATATTAATAAAAGATCCTTTCCTAAAAAAAAAATTCTCACTATAATATTAATAATCTAAAAATCAAATAATTTCAATTATTGTGATCAATATAAGCCCCATATCTACTGATCTGATTCCTTATCGCCCAGAACAAACCGTACGAATCCTTTTTTCCCTCTCATGCAGAAATGATTACTCATCCGGTTAAAGTTTAAAAACAAAAGAAATTCGGAAATGCATGAAGTGCATCACACTGCAATAAAACATGAGACAAAACTGGCATCTTAAATCATCTTTCATGCTATTAGAGAGGATACTATTAATAAACGAACGTCATAGGACATTATGAAGCATAAAATGAGATTTGATACGTCAAGTATGGCAATCATTATCAAGCAAAAATAGAATACGAGTAGTATAGTAAATACCATCAGATTCTATATAATTAATAATAGCGAAGAATAAATGACATAAACTATCTTATGGCTCTTAGGTCCAATCCATTTTTTAAAAATTGCTTCGAAACAATGGTAGAATGTACAAAAAATATTCCCGTTTATTATCTTATCTTCTAATATGCTCTTTTACAAAGTATTTTTTCAGTGAAACTTACATTAGGTAGCTGTAAATGCTGGCCATATTGTCCCCACAGTTCTGGAACATATGGACAGTGGGAGAAATGTGTATTTTCACATGCATGATGCATATTGGTCGGTATCTTGTGAGTAACCTAAATGAAATAATACACTTAACAAGTCTGCTTAGATTCTACAGCCATAAAAAATGAATCCTTTACCTTTGATGTTAATTTGTTCGTTTTATTTCTTATTATTATTTGTTTTAAGCTTTCCGCCATCAGTTGGCAGTAAACTAGTTAAAGATATATAAGATAATCTTTAGAACGGTTTAGAGAGAATTTTAGTCTGATCATAGAACAAACTAGTGCTGACAATTATAACAACAACAGTATTTCATGCAACACGAAAAATTACACTCACAAGTACTTACTTCCAACCACAATACAGATGCTTGCAAAAATATTGATCTATCATATTCATATCTATTTTTTTAAAAAAACGAAAAGAAAATCAAACTTGAAAGCATATGTTCGGTCGAAGATATGAATCAGCAGAAACTAGCGAATAACTGCCCGAAGTCTTGTAATAATATATGAAACTTCGTGCCGTATGGATTGATGAAGATATATATCTAGCAAGCTCGCGTGCTAAAAACAAATTTCTCATTTATGATGTTATCATGCTATTTAATTACAGTCTGAATAAGAGCAACACATCACAGACATACTGATTCAGACTCTTCCTCCAAAGGAATCAAATCAACAAATATTTTATAACTACTCATCTAAAATTATTTATATTTACATTCACATATTTTAACCGATCTTAATCAGAAAACTTGAACAAAAAAATCATGCTTAGTTGGAATGACGTTTCTGTCCAACTCTACAATATCTGCTACTCTTCTCCTAAGCGAACAAATGAATGAATATTTCTCACTGCCAAATAAATTTAGTTCTTTCACATTGAGTATGCAAAACTATAGCAGCTAGCTCAAAACTAAGAAATACTTACGGGCCACATTGACATAGTCTGATGTATAATTCGTCATAACATTCAATAATTCAACCAAGCAATCGATTGGATATGAGAAATTAATCAAATCATCCCTATAATTACAAGCAAAACGATGTTGTTTACATTAGCCAAAATAGCAGTTGGCCATTTTTGGCCACTTCTATCAACGATTTCACTGAAGAATGAAGAGTGGAATTGAAGACGTGATTCAACAGTGACTGGATTAATACTCGTTTCCTGCACTGTGCTGTGGCGATTTCTTCCAAATCTCCTATTTAAAACGATGAGAAGTATTTTGCGGAATAGTTTATTAAATTTAAGAAAATGAAATTAGTAAAATAACATCATACTGCTGTGAAGAAATATCCGTAAGAACAGTGAGAATTTTGACACAAAGAATACTACGAAGAGAGATATCATGCGAATCATGAAGTCGTGTAATAAAACTTTTGAAGGCACATATCGTTGAAGGACCAGTCTGAAAATGCTCACATGCAATGTCGAATGGAGAAAAAAATTATTTTTTAAAAATCTTGAAATTTAAAGAAGTCCAATATAATTCCTTTATTTAAGAAAAATTTTTAATTCTAACAATGATAAGGGTGAATAATACCGCTCAGATATTCTTGCTTTCAAGCGGCAGAGCAGAGACATACCTAGTCTTCAATGCAGCGAATGAAATGAAACTAGGAACACACTAAAATAAGCATCAGCTCATAAGTTAATAGTTCAAAATTTGGCAAAACTTACTGTTAACGATTGATTAACTCTTGCAATATTTTTCACCAAAAAATTATTAATTAGTTTGCAAAAAAGAGGTGAATCAATCAGAAGTGTTGCGGCCATGGACTAAAAATATATACATATATTGAGCTATAAAAACATTCTATACATCAAAATAGTTCGTATATAATGAAACCACAATTACTTATTGCATTGTTTTCTGATATCTTCTGACAATTTTTAAAATTGAAATGAAGTATGCTAACTAAAAAAATACAAGCGAAATTCTCTGCCATTCCGAAAGAGAAGAACCAAGTACAAATATAATATAAAATTATTTTCAAATAGTATTACATATGACAACTGTTAAAGCCACTTTGCACTACAGTTGCCTTTTTCATTTCCTGAATTTCCTTATTAAAAATTTTTTCTTCTACATTTTGAACTGATGAATTAAAATATAAATTTTTACATCATTTTTGACTATAAGGTCCAGGGTACGTAATATGAGCACCCATAAATGTTCAGAAAGTGAATTCGACACTACCGCAAAGTTCACAATGGAAGTTATATTTTCAGCGGGAAGTATGCATTTGCCAACTGCAGGCAATTTCTTCGTTGAATCTGGAAAGATATTAGATTATTTTGCAAAACTTTGCCAAAATAGCAAATTCACTAACACAATTCAAAAAAAAAAAAATAAACTTTGCAACTAACGTTTACATTGCTAGAAAAAAGGCTCTCCTTATTATCGTATTGTTATTCAAATGTTTTTTGCAAAAACTAGAAACATTGCTTACTAATTGCTGCCCAGAGTTTGCTATGCTGAAAGAAAACTAAATTATAAAATGTCCTACGAATGAGACCAGCTTCGAAATCCAGGCAAAATGTAAGAAGTTGCTGCACGGTTTCATCAGAGTCATTAGATGAAATGGATTGAACAAATCGCCCAAGAGCAGCGCTAGTTGCATTCAGTGTTTCGCCAAGTTGTGCACGCATCGTTTCATCTTCCGGTAGCCGAGGACGCGACAACAAGCAAGCCCTCCACCTACTCAGATCTCGAACTGAATATCTACAAAATTGTCCAAATAATTCTCAATAATTCAGTGCTAAAAATGACAACTGTTAAAGCCACTTTGCACTAAAGTTGCCTTTTTCATTTCCTGAATTTCCTTATTAAAAAATCGTAGAAATAACCTTGTGATAATGTCAGCAAGAAAATCCATATTCATACAATGAACATATTGGTTCAAGCCTAATTGTTGCGTCAGATGATCAGGATATACAAATGAACAAGGTTGCACCAAGATATCATTTCTTGCCAGTCGAAATTCACCCTAAAAAAACACTATCATTTTTATCCTTAACGATAATTCGTTCTTCTCTTTAGAATTTTTTAACTGCTAAATTTATTTTCAAAATTACATATCTATCACTACTATATCACAGAAAAAACTTGAAGCAGTTGTCGCAGTGGTAGCACTTAAGTAGTAACAGATTCGAAATATAATGAAAAATCTTGATATCCAAACTTGAAAACATGAATTTCTTACATTCAGCATTCAAAGAATTAAAATCAGAAAATTTAAGCTATCAACAGTTTAATTAGATGCTACACAGGGTCGATCCCAAAAAGCAGAGAAGTTTATGCATAATGATCTAATATCAAAGAAAAGTCTAGCTCAGTAATCACTTAGAATACTATAATTTTTTATAGTATGACGCACCAGAAAGCAAGCCATTATATGTTCCACATAAATCTCTCTGTTCACGGATATTTTCGGCATCCATTTCACCGGCACCCATTTTTCCATACCTTTCTTTACTTTATTTTCCGAAAAAATAGAAAAAGCTGACGAACACGGCTCCTGAAAACAAATAAAATATTTTAAATAACTGCAAACATAATTTTTTTGTCTAAACAACACGTGCATACTGGTAATTTGGTATTTTTTTGCCTGAACAATACGTTTGAGATAATTTTCCGACTATTTAGATCATTGACCAATTCATGCAACTGTTTTAAAAGTCATAAATTTTGCCATTTCTTTAACGAAGGATACTGATTCTGGAATTTAAACAAGAAGTAACCGTTTCCATGGAAGTTTCTTGAGTTGCAGAGTTAAACAAATCCAATGCTTCTAAGTGTTCAAATTCAAAGGCAGAACCTGCCGTCACTGGAAAAAATATTTTTTTATGCACATATAAAAGTATTTCAAAATATTACCAGTGCACAATATACAATTCAACTTGCGTTGAATAACCCAGTCAGTGATCTAACAAACAGGAAACAATAACAATGTTTGAAAATTTTAAAAATTAAAATACCTTTTGTATTATCATGAGAAACAAAATCAACTGTGTTTTTCATCACTTCCATATCTTCATCGTTCTGCCCCGTTTTATATCCACTTTCTTTCATTTCTACATCGGTCGTACGCAGCGTCGGCGATTCAGGAGCTGAAGGTGAACTGGATCCTGGTTCAGCTATCGGTGAGGAAGATACGAAACCATGAGTTGATTCATCTAAACTGAATTTTAAAAATTTCAAAAATCTGAAAAAAGCGGCTCTTTGAATAACACATATCACCAATATTATCATCTTACTTCTCGCAATTTTTAAACCGAAAGAAAAAAGCTAACCGCTTCTTTTGTCATTCAAACAGCGCATGTATTCTGATATGCAACAAGCAATAAACGCTGATTTTGATGTAGTTGTAAGTCCTTCATATGCTGTATCTGTTAATGTTTGGGTTTCCATTATTTCTAGATATGATTCTAGATCCTGAAGTAGGATGTAAATAATATAACATATGAAAAGTGAATTCATAAAAGAATTGAAAACAAGAAATGATCCTTCAACATCAGATTTGTGACACTGATTGACTCAATCTAAAACATAAGACAATACCAGGTGAAAACAAATTATGCTGTATTTAAATCAAACAAGCTTAAATTGTTTGATTTTACTTCATCTTTAATTTCGATACAGGAGAAGAAAAGCAAACATCATAAGCTCTTCAAATCTTTTGCTGTAAATGAAATATGAAATAAAAATATACTACAAAACTGAAAATAATAAACGTACACCGTCACAAGAACGCGCAGCTTGCTCCTCGGCTTCCAGAAGATCATCAATCCAGCGAAACACATAACACAATTGTTCACCTTTTGCAAGTTTCTCCATGATTATTTCCTTAGCTCTAAAAATGCAAACACTAAAGATAGAACAAAAGTCAAAGTATACAAATCACTAATCACTCTTTATCCAGCCAAAACCTTTTTATACCTTCACTCTTTTATCTCTTTCATTTTATTATATACTATAAATGACTTGAAAAAGATGCAAACGGCCAATGTTTTAAAGCCGATCAATAACTAAAAGAGTAGTAACTACAAGAGTAATAATTACAAGAGTAAACGTTTACTTCCTCTGAAAAGTGTGACTTCGAATTTCATCATTAGGACCGTCTGGCACCACCGCTTGCCTGGTATTTATCAGAATTTGATATATCAATGTTTCTAGTAGTTCAGATCCTAAGTCGGGTTGTTCATCATAGCTGGAAGCAAAACTTGCATTAAATCAAAATTATCATGCCAAATCTAGTTACCTCCTATAAAATCAATCTACTCTGGAACAGTAATAAATTGTACTTTGCAATGCTAAAGGATCGAGAAGTTTTTGCTCCGCAAAAGACTTCCGGAAGGCAACATACAGCCGCCGTAATGCCAGTTGATTTTCGTTCTTTCACATCTTCCATCATTATTTCACTCTTGGATTTTGCTACAAATAATATGAAATAACATGAAACATGCCTATAAACTGCTTTCCTTACAATCACATGTCAAAATTCCGCATTACTGCAGAATAATTTTATTATTAATTTTAAGAGTATCAGAGTTGTTAAATATTACAGAAAGATTAAGGATTAAATTTGCTTGAACGAAATAAAATTTACCACGAATGATATCAGCAAAATGGCATCCCGTATGATGCATACAAAGCAAATCAAGCTCTTCTGGTATTTCAGATATCTTTGAATCCTTAATCTTCATCGAAACTTGATTTTTGGAAGATGTATTTAATTTAGGGATGGCACGTGATTCTGCCTCAATAACATCTAAAATCAAATGCAAAACTGCATATTTCAGCAAACCAGTCCCTTGTTCCTCCAATCCTGAAAAAAAATGAACAAAAATGAATAAATGGAAACTGCATTTATAAAAAATTTTTAAACAGAATTAACACAAATGCTTTTTATTACTCTGTTGCAAACATTATAATTATCATTTCTTATGTTTTCCATGTCAAAAGTAAATAACTTTAAGCAAGGCAATTTTAAAACAGGTCAGTTGATCCAACAAGCAATTGAAGTTTGGATCATTCAAAATGTCTTGAAAATATATAAAACCGACCAATTTTTATCAGTTTATCAATTGGACCATCCAAAACACAAATCAAAGGAATAGTATGGTGAGAAGCGCTAATGCATATACGAGCAACAACCTGAAAAAACTTACAAAGTAGGAACAACATGGTTAGCCAGCATCGTTTTAACAATTGTCCACTAAAACTACTCAATATATCAGCTTTTATTTACATTATTTTGAACTATTTCATTCAAATTTTGACAAAAAATTAGAAAAAAATGAAAAAAAATCATTATACATATCAGAATGTACTTGAGAGATATAAAATAATCTTACTTTACATATTATCAATTTGGCTAATATAGGAAGCTGCCTTTCAAAATCACAAAGTAAACTGATTAATTTTCGAGCAACATCGATACATGGATCGTGAGGAAGTTTCAAGCGAATACTATACTGTTTGCAGCGAGATCGGGAATTACTTTTGTTTGCCATAGATATTGCCTTTTTCAAAGCTGATTCAGCTGAAACATGTTATTTTGCTGCAGTTAGAGGTCATTCACATTCAATTCAAAAGTTCTATTTCGAATTAAATTAATTGAACCATATTTATGTGGAACATATATAAACATTGTTGGATTTATACGAAAATATTAAGAAACATACAAGAATCGGCCGATGTCTTCAAATCTGAACTTTGTTGATGGACACATTTCTGAAAGATTATTGTTTTTGACTTGAATTGAGGTACAGAATTATCCGCCAAGATCATAGCTTAAAAAATCAAAGCGTGGGATGCATATTTTTATTGATTTCTTTGGAAGATTATGTCACCAATTATGTCACCATGAAAATAAATGAATAGAAAAGCAGCTGCAAATCAGTCGTGCCCCGTAAAGATGCCATAATGAAAATGATTGAAACATTTTTTTCAACTATATTTGATATTTTTCTCATGATTACTTACCTTGGCCAAAATTTCTTTCATCTGTTGCTCACCGAAGAACGGCAACAAAGTCGCATGAAGCTCTTGTGTCAATTCTGTTGGGAAATCTGTTTCAGCGAAAACCTAAAGGAAGGATCTCTGACATTCAAAATTGAATTTTTGTCCAGCTCTTTTGGGTGACTGATGAGCAATAGAGCAATTCATGAAACCCATGTTCAAAATATAACCATATTCCGGATGAATCCCAAATCTGTATCCAAACAATGTTTAAAGTGGCATTAAATGTCGCTAAACCGGTAAAATATGAGCAGAAAAAAATCAGTTAAAATGAAGAGCATATAGTGGCCTGCAGCTTACGCTAACGAATGAAGAAAATTTCGCTTGCTAAGCCGGTCTTCTACATCGACCCAATAAAAACTGTTATTAATCAACGACAGCTGGTGTTAGTAACGGTGCTTCAAGACACGTTCATAGCAAGTGGAACATGAGCAAGGGTTGTGGTCAAAGAGATGGGATGAAACTCTTTGAGGTTCTCGAAACGAAGAATGGAGAAGATTGTACCATGACAATTTAACATATCTTCATATATAAAAGCGAACCGAATGACCCATTTTATTAGGTGGGGATAAACCATGGATTTTCTTCTCCATTTCAACTTTCTTTTGCATTTTGGCATTTAATGCCTTAGATATCTTCATATTTGCTTTCATTGCTTCCATCACCTTTAAGTGCTTCTCCCACAATGTCTCGAGTTGAGTTTTCTAAAAAAAAATGGGAAGAATATGAAGTAGTACTACTGCGACTGTCCAGGTAGGTCATACAAATAAAGAAATTGAATGTTGAGTAGAGAGGCAGTTGAATGCTGAATGCAGATGAGCATCGGCTGTATAAAAAAAGCTCATTAGTCACTCCATTTAACTGAGCACAGCAATTGCTATAATTGTGTTTTGCATAATAAGTGTTTTTTTCTTAAAAGATCAAATATTTTACTATACTTCAGCTTGACCTAAATGCTCTTCTTACCTCTTATAGCACTGAATTTCTCAAACAAGTGATGTTAGATATAAAAATGAGATTCGGAAATAAATTCCCAAAATGAAATTTTGAATTTCTTGTGCTCGTGCAAAAAGTCATAATAAGTTTCAGATAACTGTCTGGATCACTGCTGATACTTACAAAGATCGCCTCTTAATTAATATACTGTTGAAATCGACGAATTTCAGGAAATCTTATAAGCTTTCTGTATGACATCTCTAAATAGAAGTGCTAATTACCAAGGTAGCAGAGCTGATATTTTTTAAGGATTCTGTGGTTTTCTCGTCACTATTCCCAAACTTCAACTTCTTCTTGTGCCATTTGGGCATAGAATCATATCTTTCGTTCGTTGTCATTACTCGCGAATACTCACCGCCAATGAATGCCCAACGGTCATTCTTTTTTTTGTCTGAAAACATATTAAGTGGACGAAACAAAAACACATTGCTTCTTCATAGATGACGAACACTAGTTTTGAAAAAAGCTTATCAGCCACTGCACCTCTACTTCAGCACAGGAGCTTATTTCTCTAACCTACGATGTTTTGCTTCTGTCTATAAGCACTTTTATCTCATATGAGAATTATTTTATGGAATCCATAATTTATTTCAAAAGTTGAAAAAACTTATGGTACATTATAAATATTGACGTTTTCTTTCTAATTTCCTTTGTACTCTGTTAAGAATGTAGCGAAGACTTCCTCTGATTTACCTCAATTTTTCAAAAAATATATATCTAAGAGAAATGTTATGAAGTCAGCAACAATTTGAATTGTAATGATAAAATTCGCAGGTAATAACACAGTTCCAGAAACGGATACTGTAAATAATGTAACTACAGAGATTTTAGCAAGCAGCAAGTAAGAGTAAAAAAGAGAGCGAATCAAAGATAAAACTTTCAACCAGAACTGAAAATTGTCTTCTACATAGAAAGAGTCGCACTTACTGTGAGCAATAACATCAAAAGCGCTCGAAAGAAGCATCAGAGACCAACAAAGCAAGGTGACATCTAAGTTATTTTGATATTGACAATCGACTGCACTATCCAGAGCACCCATTGCTATTTCTTTGATGAGATTAAAAAGCTCGAGAATAATAGCAGACTAAAAAGTAAAATTAGCTGACAGTCACATGCTATCATGAGATAAAAATAATTGTACTAATTTTAAATTAAACTATAAGAATGGTTGAGCGATAAAGTTTTTGATAAATTGAAACGAAATGCAAAATTACCTGTTTCGAGCTAGATTTCACTGAGTGATTGCATAAAAATGACAGTTGTAAAAAAATCCTATAATAATACACAAGTTATTATGAAGAAAGATCCTTAACAACTTTGAACAGCAAGGGAATCACAAAATTAGCGCAAATTCATATTTATAATTTTCAACAGAAACTAACTTGTCAAAGAAAATGCATGACTTACTTGTGATCATGTTTTCTGAGCTGCGTAGAAAAAATTTCCTTTAGGACACGAGGAAAGAACAATGGCCACCACTCACTTTCGGATCCGTGATGAAATAGCCAAGTGATACATCCCACCTAAATTAAGAGTAATTTTAAAATGCTATAAAATGCTATTTAAGAAAATCTAGTTTTAAACAACCTGCAATCTCGGTACAGCTGGAACACAAAACAAAACGAAGAGGGTAACGGCATCATCAAGATTGAACTTCGGTTGCAAAACAACCTCCTCAGTTGATGGAAGTGACAAATTTACTTCCAACGTTTCTTTACATTTTATTCGGGCATATTTTGCTTCACTTGGATAACAGCTCTGCAAATAAGGAATCAAAATTCCTGCAAATTTATTATAAAATGACAAAAAAGCAAAATTTGAATATCCCTCTATATTATCTTATAAAAAATGATCTTATTAATTCCAAAAAAGTGTGACATGCAAAGACGAATATTTTATTTCTGAGTTATTTTTCAGATAAATCTAACATCTTTAAAAATAAAACTTATGAAAAAGCAATAAGATAAGAATGTCTAATCACATAATTTAAATATGATTGCTCAAATTTTCCTTGTAATCTTATAAAAATTCTGCATTTCATATCGCAGTAAATATTTCGAAAAAAGTTCAAATCAAGTCAATTCCCAAGCCCTTCACTTGAATTCAATAAGCCATGTAAACACCTTTTAACAAAGGTATATTGTTATTAACTTACACTGCATACCAATAATGCCAGTACCTGAACAGCAGCCTTGCTGTCATTGGTAAATATTTCCAATGCAACAGTCCAAACATCAATCAAATGAGTTGCCCGAGTGACCAAAGCAAAAAGTTCGACTGCAACAGTTTGCAATTGATCTGGACAGCAGTCACTCCAGCTTCCGTGCAGAGCTTTCTCCAAATTTTGATCAGAATCTGAACAGAACAATTGACTTTTAAGTTTTAAGTAATACTTTCAAGTGATGCTTATTGGTCCTTGAAATATTTTTTTAACTAACCAAATATTTCATTCTCATTCTCTTGTATTTTAAGATGAAATAACTTATATATATTAATTCGAAATAAATATTAGATATTAAATAAAAAAACGCGCCATGTGATGGTAAGTGATCTAACTCCAACCGACGCACCACACCTACTACAATATTCCACTGCAAACTGAGTTGAACACATTCGCGGTAAACTTGTTTTACTTCTTCTTCAGAAGCAGATTCATCTACCAAACGATGCAGTTCAGCACTCACAAGTTGATGTCTGCATCGTAAATCTTCACAGAGCTGACGTAAATTATTTAAGGCAACCACCATCTAAAAGTCAAAAATTTTATAAATCTTGTTATCCTCGATTCAGCACAGACATGAAACAGACTAAACTATCAAAATTTCATAGGAATAATCAATAATTAAGTTCTGATTCTATTTGCATTTTCACTGACATAATTCAACAAGTAGTAAGTAAAAACTGAATAAGAATTCCAGTCAGAACCAATTAATAACTGTATGTCACAGTAGGAACCTTGTGCGTAAAACAATCTATCAACCGCAAATTCGTATAATATCAAAATCTTTTAAACTAACGATTATAAACTATTTGACCAGAAATGTATAGAGTATTGGTATCACGGATATATCTTAATTGAGAAATTATTAAATGAAACCATTTTCTACTGCAGATTTTAAAATGAATTAAAAACTAGCAACAAACCTTTTTTTGTTGATTAGATGGCATACAACGAGCAAAATACTCTTTTTGCATAAATGGATATGAATGAATTTGCCATGATGAAAAGTAACGATGCCCAAAAAAGAGTCCTACTGGAATTTTACAGGCTGCGCTATAAAGTTGCCGTCCAACATACGTTATCTATAAGTCAAACTGGCAGTAATACAAATGCTATTTTATTCATGAACAAAGTTGAAAATAAATGGCACAATTTCACATCTTATATTCACCTATAAAGAGTTACATTGCACTTGTGGTCCTACCTTTACAAATCTTATCCGCATAAAGGGTTGAAGATCTTGTACAGCGATACTTTTGCAACATATATCCGTTGTCATCAGTAGTCGCTGCCCATCAACATTTTCACCCAAGAGCCACACGTCTATAGAAATTGCTGCTATTTCTGCTACCGATGGGATAAATAAGTCTGTCAGAAGAACAGGCATTCCAAAATCTAATATTACGAATTTTCTAGATCCTATAAATATATCAAATTGAAAGAGTGGATTCCAATTTGTAGAATAACAGTTTAAAAAATAAAGCAGTGGTGCAATTTACATGTAATTAATTTAACAAAGTAAAATAGTGAAATTATGCATAAAGATTAATTAATTTTAACATTGTTTAAAAAAATATGCTACTACCAACCAAAAGAAATTCTTTCCACCAATAAGATTTTTTGTGATGGCAACTTGAAGATATCAGACGAAATCAAGGGTATCAACGATGGAATCTGAGAATGTATTTCAGTTCTTTGATTACTGTTTTCCTGAAATTCATCACCAGCATCCTACAAAAGCATAGATGACACAAATCAAAGTCTATATGACATTAATCAACTTTATGATTTTATGACTTACTTCCTGGTTTTGTCGAATACTTTATCAGCTTGTGATATAATTTTTTTAAAGAAATGAAAGGCAAAATTCAATTAATAAGAGGTTTTATGGACAAGAGAAATCCTAATTTTATATATGAAAACAATTTTCCAAATAAAAGCTGTTCGCATTAGAAAGGACATTTCTATGATGACAAACAAAAAGAATAAACAGTTTTGATCATGAATTTTTCACTGTTTTAAATTCCTTACCGTAGACTCTTCCTTTATCATAAACGCCAGATTCGGTTCTGAGTTTATGGGCGAGAGATGTGATGGGGAGAGTGGAGTTGGTGTCATGAATGGTGTTGTTTTTGGTGTAGTTGGAATACCAAATGTGCTTGCTGATGATCCTTGTGTTGCGAAACCTTGTGAGACTGCTTCAAAATTTTCTGGATTATCGCTTATCAGTAAACATTTATTATGAAACATGTTGAAAATTTCACACTCGTAGATGAAAATCATTTAGTTTTATACTCTAAACGAATGCATAAAATATTGCGGTTTACTTTGTGAGCTCTGCTCAACGTTTCCAACTGCATTATCCTCTTTTGTCTGTGCTTGCTCCATCGCAATCAACGTCATACGTGCATTCAAATCTGCGCTTAAATCTTGCAGTCCTATTTTCGAAGCTCCGGAATCATTTCCAATATTTTGTTCCGAATTCTGGAACATATTACTGTAAAATAACAGATCTGAGTCCTATCATTAAAAATTTCCATTAAATAAACATTTTTAGACAATTTCTGCAACAACTGGGTTTTTTTCTTATCGTTGTGAATACACATTATATTTACAATCTGTATGATTACTGCTTATATATCCAAAATGTAACTTTATATTTTTTACATTTTTTTATGAAATGTAAATATGAATCCAAAAGATCAACAAACTTTGTTTAAAATTGTTTGAGTAATATCCATAATTTTCAGTGGTATAGAACCTTCCTTTTCAGTATGACCAATAGGTGTAGATGTGCAATCAACATCTGTTATAAAACCTATAATTAAAATGATGTGAAATGCAGTTAATTTTTAAATACAACAGTAGGGTGATTATACCTCTATAATCCACGTTAATTCAAAAAAATATTAAAAACGCCACCAGTCTCCGTGTTCTCCACTTTAATGTGATCCGAAGCATATATTACGGTGAATGTGAGTGGCTCCGTTTCCAACAAACCGCTCAACTGTGTTGATGATGTTACTGCTTGATATTTGCATTCTCTTTGAAAATTTGCCGAATTTGCTGAAAGTCAATCCATCATTAATTATGTATTTGAAATGAATAAATGAAGATTCGACTAAAATAGCAATACTATTACCACTAGTAAGAAAGTTAAAGAATACGTGTGCGTAATACTAACGACTTAAAAATTGAAGACAAGAAGAATTAAAGACAAAATGAAGACTTCCTGAGGTAAGTAATAGAGATGATAAGGAAAGATTTAAATTTTGATAAAACTCATACTGAATGAAAGCAGTAGTGCTGGAAGCAAGATCTGAAATTTAATAATTTACCTTCTGCGATACTTTCAGAAGTTTCTTTTGTATAATCTGTTGATATATTAAATAGTGCCAGCCAGTCCATTTCATCCTAAAATCTGCTGACACATTGCACAAATTAAATTTGTGTGAATAAATTACTATAAAACTCGAACTTCATTTTCGGCATTTATTGGCACTGCAGTTAACCTACAGTTCATTTTTTAAATAAATGTAGTACTATACTGGAACACATGACTAAATATCATGATTTTATCGTAATTACCATAAAAACAAACGATAATGAAAATATAAAATCCTTTTTTATTTTATTCACTGGCCAACACGCAGCGTCGTACTCCCAACATATCACATTCACAAACCAGTGTTGCTATTTTTAGCAGCAGGATTTTCAAAACATAGTTCATTTGCGTTTCTTTCCTTCTGCTTGTAAATTTCAACAATAGCTTACTGTATCAACAATGTTTACTAAATACATAATTAATTATATTCTCTAGACACATAAATTTAATACTACTCGCTGCTTCTAATGCATTGTAGATTGGTAAAAACAGTGAACAAACCTCTGCGGTTAATCCACTTATATTTGTATTTGTATCAAGGCAGTCCTTACTGGGAATCCTAGAATCAGCTGTAGAAATCTTTTCGCAACGAGTCATTCCTGCATCTTGTGATGGTTTCATTTCACTATATCCTTTTCCGTAACCAGCAGCAGTAGGTGTCCATTTGTAAGCAATAAGTGTTGGTGCTGCTGGTGGAAAGGCAGTAGCATGTGCTAACTCATTCGCTACAACAACAAAAATGTGTTCTAACCGGATCTCAGAGGTATATTATTTGTATAAATTCATCAGCTTATATTTATTCATTCTTTATGATATTTTCCTAAATCTCGTCCTCATTTCAAGGTCAAAATGACATGTTATATGATAATACATATGTATACGGCAACACTTACGATCGTTCAGTTTAGTAGTGGCAGTAGCTGTTCGCTGCCATAAAGAAAGAACCGACCTCGGCCATTCATACATAACCTCAAAGAGTGCATAATTAAAGAAAAAGATCATAATTATTAAGGTCAATTATATTCTTATTAATTTCAAATAGTTAAAATATATCAAAAAATTGGAACAAACTCAAACTACGACTAAAAAGTGTTAGACAACACAAATATCGAAAGTAGTATCCTTGGTAAGTATAGCAATTTAAACGTACCAGCTCCGTAGGTAATCCACTAAGATTATATTCAGTAGCTAATTTATCATGCACAGAACCGTTCCAACATTGCTTCCATGCAATACCAACAAACTTAAGCGTATTTGTAAATGCATTTAACAAAGTGTTTAAAAGTTCACCACAGGACACATCGTTTGTCTTCATCACTGCCATCTGAAACATTTGCTCACATCTTTAACACATGCAACTTTCGAAACTGGAAAAATCTGTGAGACTTTTTGCGGATCATTCTTTAAATTCATCAGAAGAAAAAACGAAAAAATGTTTGTCAGAATAAATATTCCGAAAACGTTTAATGACTAAATTTCCACAAAAGAGTGAGAGGTAACAAAGTGACATTCAACGTGTGCGGAAGCTTAAAATCAATGATGAAAAAGCTCCGATCCGTTTTATAAATTTATTCAATGATTATGGAACAAAAGCGAAATAACTACATAGCATTAAAAAACTATAACCTGCGAAGATTTAATGAAAGTAATGACAAATTTAGCCCAAACAAACCTTCAACAAAGCGAAAATAAATACAAATAGCCAGTGAAGAGATCCAGCATTCCTAACTGCATGTAAGTTTGTCACGATCCGAATTGAACATGACAAAAAAATTTGTAGCAATTTCGAAAAAGTAGCATCATCTGACTTTTGAAGAGCGCTTGAATAATAGTTCGCGATATAAAGAATTAAAATTTCTTGCAAATTTTTTTATTCTTTGGAAGCATTATCTTTTTGCTGTTACTTTTACGGAGCTTACAAATTCTACTACTATTTTATCTCAGCATTATTTTTCAAATACCTTTTTTGGAAAGATTACATAAAAGAGAGAGTAATTTCAATTATATTTAAACAGTAGGCTTTCAAATAACCAGTGTTTCTTCTTTCAACTAAATTTTTGCATAAAACAAATAAGACTGACCGTAACAAATACATCAATGTAGCGCTCCATTTGTGAGAAATTGATCTTGACGAAATTATGAAACAGTTAACAAAAATGGCATCAACATTTTCAATAATCATTTCAGCAAAAGCAGATAGATAAGTGCTGAAAAACTAAGCAGCAGTAACCGTTTATAGTGAGAGCAAACAAAAATAACAGGAGATAATCGTACAAATAAGATCATTAAAGTATGATTTGCAAAATCATTATCAAAATTCAGCTGATTTCTCATTTTAATAGTTCACTAAGTTAAGGTGATAAGAACTGTTCCCTAACCTAGTTCCCATACATTACATCTAACGCTTCTACTATTTTAAAAGCTTAAATGAAAGACAGAAAAACTTTACTGCTCTATTAATGTCGTAAAAATTTTTTGTCTTTAAAATAACAATATATCTCTGAATTATTTAAAACTTACTGTGATGAAGTATTGACCCAGTTATCGATAAGCCATTCAATAATGTCAATAGCAAGACTTTGTTGCTGCAATTTTTCGCCCTCTGTACGAGTTTTTTGAGCTGGTGATACTTTGGGTGCGATTCCAGCAGCAAGCATCACTATATTGTTGTGCAGATCCGTAGTTTCAATAAGTGCACGCCTTTCAATTCTTTAAAAAAAATTTTTTGGATTTTTTTTCTTATAGCGAGAAGTTATTATCTTCTAATCAGTATTTCCAAAAAAAATTCAACATCCAGGAAATAAAAAAGGCAATTAACTGAACAACATGAATTTAAATATTGAGAGAAATTATTAAAAGCATAAGCTACCTATTGATGAAATATTTCGAAATCCAAAATTCAACATCGCACAATAAGAAAGCATAACATTTTAATAGATACCAAAGAGCCAAAAACAAAAAAAACATAAATTCTACATTAATGACTGGAATTATTTCAAGAAAAAGATACAAAAATAAGAGTGCGCTTTAAATTACAATACTCAAAAGTACCTTTCATTAGGCTCAATTGTTCTCTTCGCCTTTACTACTGTTATTACCAGTTCATCTATCCACTGTATTCCACATCGACTAGTTAAACCTCAAATACGAAATATTTTGGTATTAAACAAACTTTCTTCTAGTAATGTTCATATTCGAAACAAGCAACTATAACAGTAATAACTGATAACGTTTACCATTTTTAGAGCACAATCTCATTCAATGAAACTTGTAAAACACATTTAAAAGTAGCAAGCTTAAACTTACTGATTAGCAAATTAATACACATTTTACTGATAAAATTTCAAAACAATACCAGTATTTCCGTGGGTAGAACCGTGTACAGTTGCCGCTGTGGAAGACTGTGATAGTTCTGTAAATTCTCTGTCATCAATATGACGTTTCGAAGATGATTTTGTTTTACCTGGGATACCTGTTCTGCAAATTGGAAATCATTAGTAATGCTATTTAAAATGACTTTTAAAGTGACTTTTTTTCTACATTTTTCTTTCCTGTTATTCAAGCTCTGTAAAACATGAATAATTATGTTGCGGTATAATCGTCTTTTACTCTAAAATGGCAAAACAGCAATTTGAAATAACACTTTACTATTTTAATAAAAAGAGAAAGAAAAACTGTGTAGCATAACATACGCCTTAAGTTTATCTCGTTCATTTGCCTTCACAGCTGTGATTGCTTGATCAAGAGAATAATCAGATAAAGCCCTCAAGACAAGGTAATAAGAAACCGATTTAGTACCAATTATATTGCCGCCTAAAAAATTCTTTCATATGTCTTAAAAACCTTGGAAGATTAGATGATCTGAATAAAAATTTTTTTTTAGACCGAAATTCCTACATTCTCTAAAAATACGCAATAAATTTAATGAATTTTATTTGAACAGTTCCCAAAAAGGTATGAAATACCTTTTTTGACAAGTTGAGGCAAGAAAACAATTCCCGGTAGTTGTATTTTTGCGGAATGGCTATTAAGATCAACATATTCAGCGCAATGATATGGTCCGGCCAACAAATCACACTGAAAATGATTAAATTTTTGTCAGTGAATATACTAAAGTATATAAGGTTGGGGCACATTTTTGAAAGATCACTCACTGGACAAAGAATAACTACCTACATTGATTAAGCTTCAAATAATCATGATAGCAACATAATTATATTTGTAGTCATTTTCAAACATTAAGGTAGAAACAATAAAAATTTGAATAACATCAATGAAAAGGGTTAAATTATTAGCCAAAAAGAATTTACTTGTGCCTCAACTTCTTCTAGATCAACACATCCAGAAAGAGATGCTTGTAAATGTATTTTCAAAGGTGAAGAAACATCATCAGCATTATTTTTCCAACGATACAATCTTAATTCGATATCTGGACAAGCTAAACATGTTTCATGGAAGTTCAAAAAGATATCGACGTGCGAAACGCGTAATCCGTGCTAAAATTTATCCGAAATTATATATATGGTCTTCATAACAGATGTAGAGAATATAAAATAAACAGCCTTATTACATATATTTCAAATAAAATTTAAGAGCCAGAAGAAATTAGTTATAAAGTGCTGAAAAGAATAACAAACCTGAAAATGGAGCAATTCAAAAATATGCAATTCACTCGAATGCCGACAATCTGATTGATAAAACCAGGTTCGATTCACCCCTTCTACTGGTGTATTTTCGATGAAATATTTTCTGATTCGCTGGTTTGCTGGCACTTCGCTCCATCCAGGTGGAGCCACGAGATGGTATCCCGGTTGTCCACCACTACAAAATATTCAGATTGTCATGCATAACTATCCACTTGCTAAAATTGAAAGAAAAAATTATACGAATTTAAAAGCTAATGGGAATGAAAACTTTAATGTCAAAAGATTTGTCATTCACTGAATTTACTAAGCATTTAGACAACAGTTATGCAAAAAAAGTTTTATTTTCCTTTATTTCTTTTTCTCTTCAGTCCCATTTAAAATTTCAAGTATTGTGGAAAAACCTGCTCAGAGAAAATAAAAGCCAACAGAAATCAGAAATTAACAGCCAGAACACGTTAAAAAATATAAACATTCTTTCCACACCTCACCACTTCATCGTCACAAAATTACAATCTAAAATTCTTGCACAACAAGAAGACAAATTTTCAGAACTTACAAATGATAGGGAGGTCGATAAGTAGCAGCTCTTACTGGTCCGCCAATATCACTTCTCGTTAACTTCCATATTCGCCGTAGACCTGCAGTCGAGAGATACTCTGATGCCACTATATCTGCCATATTACTACAGTTAGACGATATATTTCGCGCCATTTCTCGGTTAACGTCTGCATTTACTCCCAATATTTTCATACACGGATATAATTTAATAATAAAGAAACCATGCTTTTTCAGGGCAACTGACTAAGTAAACGCTACCAAAATAAATCAATTGATTCAATCAATGTTACTTGAACAGAATAAATTATCAAGTTAATGGAACAAGGGATGTACAACATGTACTTTTTGGTATATCTGACTGTTGTGAATCGCTCATCTTGCTAAATAATGCAGCTACTGCAGCGTCCTCATCTTCTTCATAATCTGCACTATGTGAACTCGATTGTTCAATTTGAACAGTTAGCAACTGAAAATAGCAACAGTGGAAGTTTTCAAAATTTAACTCCACTGATCCAATAAAAGAAACTGACACTGATCAAACAATTCGACTTACTTAATAGGTTACTACTCGAATATCACACCGATTGACAGAAATGAAAAACTATGTTCAAGCCAGGAAGAAAGCAGCTGAGATTTGCATGAATTCTGGAGTCATCAAAATTTAATAAGGCTTCTAAAAGGTTCATTAATCGAATAATATGTATCCTACAAAATACAAACTTTTCCTGAATTCCTCGTCAGTAGAGTGATTTTTCCATTACCCATAGCAGCAAATTGAGCCACTTTTTCATCACACAAAGGATACAGCTTATTCGTGTTAAGATTGATGAAATAAACCGTATCTTCCATTGTACGCTGAAAATCACTGAAGTTATTTTTCATCAAGTATGCACTTTTCTATTTATATATGTATATTCTTTCTTTTTTTCAATGTATATGTTCTTTATATTCTATGTACATATTCTATATTCTTACAATGAAGTACAAAGAATGTTCGTACGATTGCTCATGTGTAATAAAGAAAGGAGTATATGCATGTACTTTTTTCTCTTCTATTACAAATGAGCAAAAAGACTGATAAAATGATGTAGTTTCGCTGCAAGATTCTTTAAAAAAACCACAGATACATGAGAAAAAAATTTTGATCTCAATAGCATATTTAGAAAATCTTTATCGAAGAAAAAAATAATCAGCTCATAAATGACTTACAATAACTCCACCATCAAAGTAGTCATTATTGATATAGGATTCTGAACTCGTGTGAATAGGATCCATATTTGCTAGAGAGAACTGCATAATTCGAAAATCTTTGTAATAGTAAGCTTTTAGCGGTTCTTTCTGAAAGACATATTTCAGGATCAGTGGAAATGTTTAAAGTAATTTAACTAAAATACGTCATTTACCAATGCAGTAATTGATCCTGCGTTTAACTTTCTTGTAATTGCATTACATAAGAATTTGATTTTCGATATATAGAATTTGATTTTCGAATTCTTTGGACTACAGATATCTGACCTAGTTAGTACAAAAAAATCACTTTGATTTAAAAAGAGACACCTAAAGAATGAAAAGCTTTGATACTCATAAACTACAATTAACTTAAAAATTTGGTAGAAACTGTCAAAGCAAAAACCTGAAAACTGATAGCAATCTTTCCAAAATGAATAAGATATATTAATATTGCTGAATGAACTGCATTCAGTGTAGGTTCTATATTGTTAACTACAACAACCACGAAAATATTTTGCATTGGAATTATTGCTGATATCTGAAACTGATTGTTACTCAAATATTTTGTCAAAATACAATTTATTAATTCTTCACTTTGTTTTTCAGCACTTTTGAAATAATAAAGTTCATGATGTTTACAAAAAAACGCAACAAGCTAAGATGTGACAAATTTAATTGCAAAATCATCGGCAGCTACCAATATGTACCGCGATAACATTAATGAGTTTAACAGAAAAAGATAACAAACAAAGAATGGAAAAGTTACCTCCATTGAAGTATTATCAACTGCAGCTGGTAGCCTTAAACACTGTACGAAAGAAATATCCATCAATGGTGCCTCATAATTAACAGATACGTAACCCGTTTTTTCATCATATTTTGCATCTGTTTTCGATGGTCCATCTAATGCTTCATTTTCCTCTCCTACAAATCATAACTTTATAAATATGCCAGTGAAGCACCTTTGCTGATAAAACTGGTTGAACTAATGATAAACATGCTATATATGATTACAAAAAAAGGGATATCTTCCAAATGCAATACAACAACATTGAATGAATATAAAATTCTGGTATACATGTGCTGAAAAAAAGGAGTGGATAAACCGGTAAAATAAACAACCGGTAGGTAAATCAACAAAACCAGAATGCTCGCTATATGCAGAGTCGGACCACTCCAAGATTGCATCGTCAGTAGTGTCCATCAATAGCACTCCTTCGGTGAAATCAGCTTCGTCTGCATTAGGAGAATGTTTATTTTCGATCGGTTTTGAATCCTCTAAAATAAATTATTATTACCAAAAGCAAGGAAAGCTAGCTTTGTTCAGTTCTTTTTCTCACATTTCCACATATTACTAATCAGATACTGAATTGAAAGAACTGCCCAACTTTATATGTCACTTTTATCCTGATCATACATAGCCATATTTTGTTGCAAATGACTGATGAAAAGCATGTCGCATGAAAAGTTATCGAATCTCCATTAAACAGTAAATAAATAGGTTAGAATGGATAACTTTCTCAATTCAGCAATTTTTTTCTTGAATGCTTTGTAAAACCAAGAATCAAAAATACGCATGACAAATGCAATATTAACTATTCCATAAAGAAACCTTGGCGGGTAGAAGATGTGCATTTACGCGAACTGAAAGAATCTGCACAGTCAAGCTGGTAAAGAGTCAAAAATGGTCGGAGTGATGCACCGGAATTAATGCAATCATCGACAGAACGTGATCCGCTAACAATTCGTGGTGGTATATCGATAAATTCATAAGCTCTATTCATTGTATTTAATGTATTTATTTCAGTTTCCAAACTACTTTGGTTCTGGTCGCGTACTGTAATTATTTCAATATTTGATATTTCATAAATCTATTTTAAAAACACCTGGGCGATAATTGCTGAAAATATGTTTTTATTTCAGTACTATTAATCAGTGTTTTAATTCTAAATTAATTGAAAGTGAGTTTATTAGATATAATAGGAGTTATGGTACATTGTCCATTTGAAAAATATCCCACAATGCTAGCACTATTAAACTTTAACATACCTCTTTTAAGTTTTGCGTCATTTACGGAGACAGCGACAACCACTAAAGTTTGGTTCTGCTCATATGATTTCCTTGTCACGGCCCCTATAGAAGGGTCGTCAAGGCATGGTCTTCCAACCGTACAAAGAGCTGTTATAATAGTCTGTAACGAATACAATATGTAACAAATACAACAAGCCACAAGCAAAATTTTTGTAAAGTTATAAAAAAATTTACTGCGTCATTATACAAAAAAAAACCCGATGTTTGTATATTATTTTAACTATATAAATTAAGATATCTCTTTGTCTTCGTAAACAATTGGGAAGTTCACTGTAGTATATTTCAAATATTTCTAGTTTTTTCTTTAAAGAATTTGAACTGAGCAATATAGATGTATTAAATAAAGTAAGCAATTACTTCGCAATTAGCATCAGCCAGCAAAGCACACAGCGCTGGTTTCAGTAAACAGTCATCTGATGAGGATCCTGAAATATTTCAGGATTATATATGAGAACGCGACATAGTAACTTCGTAGATCTCTCCTAAAATATTTGAAGAATTACCAACCTTTTATACTGTTGTCCTGTTGCGCTTCTTCATCTCCATCAGTATTTATCAAACAATTTCTGAAACAATTCAAAATTATCTGAAATAGGGAATCTAAACTTGTAATAACTTTCTAATCCTAATTCAAAACAGCAGCATTCATTTACGTGAGATCGTCGCTCCAGGTGACTCTCTGAGTTCTGCGAGGAGGCAGATCGCCTTCCATCACCATACAGTCCAGAACAGCGGAAAAGAACTTCTCTGAATTCAAAGTAAACCACTGTTTTATCTAAAAAGAATCGATCCTTCAAAAGATTTGCGGGTATTTGAATGAATATCAAATGGTTCTCACAGAAATCCGCTATATTTCAATTCTATTTTATTTCTCGAGCAAATACGTAAATCTTGGAAAAACAGTTGCAAAAGCCATGAAAATAAAACGGAACATTAACCTGCACGACACTACCCATTCTCCACAGATATACTTCGGCAGATTCTTTGCTTGCTATAGCGATCCAGTCACCACTTCCGACCGAGAATACAAGTGACGATGTATGATTCACTTGCAAGTGATGAATGAATGGTGATAAAGCGGACATTGTTAAAACCAAGGGCACATTTGGATTAGTATAATTATGCACAAAGCGACACTTTGGCGAATGGCGTTCGTGTTCAGACCTAAAAACTACTAATTTGATGAAATTTTCGAAAAACTCTGGCTCCCATTTATTTCATTTATCTTAATAAAAAGATCAATTTTTACCATATAATTCAAAAATTAATTTAAACTTCGATTTTTTAAACTCCTTTTAATTAGTAATGCCCTTTCATTATGTGCATAATCTGTGCTCTGTATTCCATGAAAATGAGTTCATATTTATAATTCTTTGAACAAGTGTACTGTTCAGTAAACAAGTGTACTGTTCAAATAGCTTGGAAATTTAAGTATGTATATTTCAAGAGCTTCTCAAATTCATTCAATCACAAGCGTTATTTTCATTTTGTTTCACTTAAATAGAGATTATTATTTATAAAAATAGCACTTAATGAAATAAGTGCAGAGTAAGGTTAACTTGCAGCATTTTCCAACAACTACTGTTTAATCTATTTTAAACATACTGCACTTTTTCTATGACTCAAGACTGCATGCGTGATTTAATGACAGAGCGCGCTTTTTATCTATTTCTTTGATATTTCATTTTATTTATTTTAATTAATTTCATAGACATTAAATTCGAACTATACATTTTAATATTACCAAGGTTCATCTGAAGGTTCCCAACAAACCAAACAAACAAAACAAGAGAAACAGAGAACTCGATCATCGCCAGCATTATTTGGTTGGTGATAAAATCCTGCTTCGGCCATCTGACACGGAAGAGCCCATCTACAAATAAAGTTTTTTATGGGAACAATATGAGCATCTTTTTTTAGCCATTCTTACATCATAAAAGCTTAGAGACCTGTACTCCATATGAGGCCAATTTTGAAATGTAAGTCGACGAGCAGCTTCACTTGCCATCATGTCCTTATTTAGGCCTTTCCACTCTGGTGAGTATTCGAAGTTATAGGGATTATCTGGATTCAACATCAGCTGTAAAATGATTAAAACTTACCAAATTCCAAAAATAAAATCCAATCAAAAATTTATTTTGCAATTAAATTATATTTTAACAATTTAGATATAAATTTTAAGATAAAAAAACAAAAATCTACTCAAAAAAAATAAAAATGAGAACTTACTCGCACGCGTTCTCCAAGCATTGAAATATAAGGCCAGATAAAAGTCATCCATTCCCGTGGCACTTCTGTACTATTCTTTTCCCCAGGAGTTTCCAACGGTCGTAGTTGCTCAAGCAATTCTTTGCCGTTTGTTTCTACTACTACCGATTCCATCTATAATCAATATTTAATATAATTATTTTAACTCAGGGAATAAACAAGGTGCAATATGTTTTTCTGTTAATCTAAGAATTATATTTAAAGGAGCAGAAATAAAACTAGGCTTCCCTTCTTAACAACCCCTCCCACGTGTCCTATGGAATCTAATATGGGAAGACTAATATCATTTTCCCTATTATCATTTTTTGTCAATGTTGTTGTATCATTAACAGAAAATAAGTAAAAATGATTGAAGATCTTCTAAAGCTGTAAAAACAGCAGGGAGAATTATTGTCATTTTAGAAGAGTTACAAACCCGAATGTACTAAATCTGAGTTTGACAAAGTGCAGCATAAAAAAAGGTTGATGGAAATTTCAACTGTTATAAAAAGATTATTTCAGAAATTCGAGAGTAATATGTTAATAGTTCCTGAGAAGTTTTATACTTCAGAATTTCGTTCAAAAAGATTATGAAAAAGTATGTTCCAGAAATGAGCTTATAAATAACATTCAAAAAATCAATCAAGAATGGACATACAGTGTTAGCGGATACATTCGCAACTGCAGTGCGTAAATGCGATGTAAATTTATGGAGAGCAGGTCGATGTTTCAGAATATCTTCTGAATCAGGATCATTTGTGATTATCTGTAGAAATTTTGTGGCCTATAAAAAAGAGTTTATCTTGAAGACTAGTTAAAATATTTTTAGCCTTACTAAACATATTAAAAATGTAAGGTTAATAAATATGTATTTCAAGATACAAACGGAAAAATACTAGAAATTTTGATGAGAGAAAAAAAGAAAAATTTATTTCAGCATAGCTTTGTGACGTATTGAAAAACAGATGGTATTTTGTACAATGCAAATCAAATATCTACCTCGTCTAATGGCAATTCAACAGAAACAGTTTTATTTGATGGTCTCTTTAGTGCAGTTTTAAGAAGAAATGTACCGCCATAATCCTGACGCAAACAAAGCATTTTGGAATCTGCAACTGCCAGCGTATTGCTATGCTTATTATAAACTATCTGCAACACATAAATTTAATGAAGTTCATAACAGCTGTACAGCATTTTTAATAACTTGTCACACTAGGTGTTTTGCAGATTTTAAAGTTGAAATAGGCTACATTACAACTTTTCAACAATCCTTAATACTCTAGATTCATCAAAATCCATTCAAAACTCGGAACCGATAGAATGAATTAATCAAGTCTCAAAATCTTCAAGCATGCATCCAAATATTGATTAATCATATACCCGGGCATTCGGATTTAAACGATATGTAGCCAGAGGTGATGTGTTTTCAAAGGCTGCATCAAAGATCATTGTTAAGCCATTAATACACCGAAGCAGTATCTGATTCGTTCCATCTAGATAAAGTATTTCTGGCGAATTCAAGGCACTGTAACTAAGTGGCAACCTGCAACGAAGCAACAATCGTTTTCTACTAAAACCAATCGATAGTAACTTTACTTTCCAGTCACAGTACTTAGTCAAAAAAATCGCCGTCAATTTCTGATTTTACAAATTTAATCTTAAAAGCTAAAAAGCCAATATGTGAAAAAAACTTACTCCACAATTGGTATCACGACGAATCGTTCTTCATTGTTGTCTGAAGTGGAAACATTATCGTGGTGAATCAAATCAGCTAGTGCAGCAGCAACACATCGAATAGGATTACTGCTCATTCTTCTATGATATAAGCATTTAAATCACAGTGAGACAACGCTTGTTTTTTTTTTGCTATCCTGCAAAGATAAGATTATAAGTTAGCACAGTACACTCAAGGTAATAACTGGGCCATCATGCCTTAACAGTGCAATCTTGTTTTTAGGTATAATAGAAATTAATGAACAATATTAGTTGAAGCTATACAAATTTTAAAATTCAAAAAATTATAACTCACAATAATCACAAAAAAAAATCTTCAGTTTATGACGCGAAAACTAACTATGACGGATGACCTTATATTCTTTTAAAAGAACGTATATCTCCCAAGGATCCTAAATAAGCTCTAACCGCAATAAGCAAGATTTGTTTATTGCAGTAGAGCGGAATATGTATTCGTTCGTCTTTTTTAAAATCATTTTAGGTAAAATATATTCACTAAAGATGATATTCTGCATTTTTTTATTGTTTGTGACAGAAAGAGAGAGAAAGAGTTGTTCAAGTCATAAGTAAAAATAAGTGGTGGCTATTTTTTGTGAACTGGAATTGGAAGGACAATGCCAGATAAATAAATAAGGAGAAATAGGTGGACCCCATATCTGAAATGTAGAATCAAAATAACTGAAAGTATGTCTCGTAGTTAAGCGAATTTAATATTACATGAATCCACTGCCTAAATGATTTGAAGAGTTCAGGATTCAGCAAAGTTAGACGAATTTTTAAGACAAGAAAATTTTAACTTTCAAAAAGAATTCCAGTACAAAAAACTAAACGATTTGAGACTGTGAGCAGAAGAGTGCATTGTGTTTGCAGAGATTTGTAGCCAATTTATGTGAGTCGATTAGAATTAAACCGCTACATTCACAATCTAGGAAGCTGACTGCATATCACCGATAATATTAATCATCGAGATACGATAAGTTATTGAAGGGAGATAACACAGATGTCATCAATTTTCCCTAATTATTGCAAAATTTTCCCACAATTGTTTGCTCTCCTGACATATCGCCACCCTTCAGTTCGCGGGAAAAATGAACTAGTAGCCCATACGATACGCTACTTCATTTCAGTCAAACCTTACGTGGCCACGTCAATAGCTCTCCATGAAAATCACCGTCTCCCCAGCCGTGACAGTACGATATCATTCTTCTCAGAAAAGATTCCTGGATGAGGTCGGAAGTTTTGCACTGTTAAAAATGGAGTCGATTCTCGCGATGTGCAGGATAGTCCTACTAATCATCTCTTAAGAGTAATGTGCAAGGAATTATGGAAGGGTGAGTCGAGAGCCACGCAAATATCCTGTTACTGCTTGGTGTCAAGTGTTATCGTTTAATTGAAACACATCAACGCTTGAGCATACGCTTGTGTAGTAGAAGTATATTAGTGGAGCTTCTTCATAATCTTACGAGTGTTCCTTTTCATCTGTACAATCTCTAAAGGACTTCTGAGAACCTAATGCACATGCTGTAAGTGAAAAATGGCTACAACGAGGGAGCCCTTATCAGTTCTCTCCATAGGTATTCTATGAACCTTTTTCACTTCAGCAATACTATCTTAATATTGCCTTCTTGCCAATAAAACTTTAGACACAATTTAAAGGACGCTGAGAACTTCGTTCGGATATCAATTGTATCATTTAAAAGTCAACTAACACATTTGCACTTGTAAAATATAGAATGTTTGGAACATTCTACAGTCCTTTTATACTTCTTTTGATTCATTGAAAAATAACATTGTCAATAAGGCCTCGACATAGTAAACATATAATAAAATTGAAAATTGTTGATGAAAGAAAAAAAGAAAATTATGCGGAAATAAATTCCGAAAAACCGTAAGATTTCCAGAACTGATAAACATAAGGCATTAAATTATCTCATACATGATCACAAAAGAATAAAGATGACATCATGATGGCTTTAATATTAGATAAGTATAAATTAATCGGATAGCATATCAAACTTTTAGATCATTCGTGTGAATAGTCGTACAGAATTTTTTTTGTTAGAAAGACCTGGCAGTGTTATGCGCTTGTCATAACAAAACAAAGATAACTAGAGAATGGAACTTGGGAAAAGAAGAGAAAAAACAAAATCATTATTCAAAGAAAGCGTCTTTTGTACTGCGTTTTTTGCCAACTGGAACTTGGAAATCGAATAAATCTTCTAAACAACAGATTTACGAAAGCTATATTTGAAATATACATCTAAGCAAATCATACTCATAGAAGCAACAAGTGGAATCTGGAATACTGGCTTCGCATCGCAGCTAGTGCTGCCAAATAGAAATATATTTTTTCCATCGATTTCATCTTTTTTTATTCTTGTCTACCTATCGATAAAGTCTTTCACAGTTCCTATTTCTCTTTTATGCTTGCGTCATGTCATTCACTTCATCACTTCAGTTATTTTTATTAGTACTAAGCGCATTTGTTTTATGTTTATCACACATGTTGGTGCATTTCAGTAAATTCTGATCAATTCAGATAGCATTCCGCTTGAATCAAATCCCGCCGATTGAATCAAAAACACCACTCCGTTGGTCGGGTATGATTTTCGCATTTGGTTTGCAGTAACTACGCTGGGGTATTACACTTGATTTCATAATGTAAAGTAATTCTCACTTTTTCTTGATTCTTTCAGTTTTCCACTTTTTTTTCTTTTTAAGGCATATTATTCTGGTTCATTAAATGACAATAACCAGACAGTGATTTTCATTTTCTTTCCCCCAGCTTATTCACAAAGTTGTATTATTTTACAAAAAAGGTGCCAGGTGTACCTGATATCACTAGCCTCATGAAATGGAGCATTTGAACGGGCGTACATTCTTCCAAATCGTGAATACATGTACACTGGAACGATTAAACTGTCAATAAACATCACTTCAATAATCACATATCACCGGTTTGATAGCACCGTATTATTGATATTTAAAATATTTTATTGCATCGTCACTCCGAGAAGACACGCATGCGTAGTATGTGTCATCGACGTTCACGCGTTCGTTTTTCGTAAGTGAGAAGATTATAGAAAACCATTAACAGGAAAATATTCGCCATTGAAAGCACGAGTGGCATTTTCCACCGTATTATCCACGCCTACAATAATGGATACATGCTTTTCCGAGATGTAAGGTTTCTTGTTCAGCATCAATGACCGTATAAATAAATCTTTTCAAATTATTACGATGTACAGCACTGAGAAATTTAAAGTTGGTTAGCAATAGAAAATAAATGAATAATAACGGCATAACTATATGTTCTGCTGACAATTTGTAATACGGTACCTTCACTTCAATGAATATTTATAATTAAAGAAATAATGGGCTAAAACAATGTAATTTCATATTGTTCTACATTCCCGCAGCATTCATATAGCTAAAAGAGACAGCGAGAATGTGAAGTGTAGAAGTTTGAAGAAATCCTAAAATTTTGTCAATAAAGAAATTATGTTTCACCGAATTTTACCAAAATTTGTCGCTGATAAGAAATTAGGCAAGCGATAAATGTAATTTTAAAACCTGTGAAAGATAGTAGTCTATACGACAAAAAAGAGGAAGACTAACCCTAAAAGCAGGATGAAACAAATATCGGAGAGGATTACTACGCAATAATTGTTCTTCTTCGAGAAGGCGTTGCAACTCTTGGCGCTGTTGCGAAGCAAGTCGTGCCGCTTCCTCTCTCCTCAGTTGCACCCCAGATACTTCAAGTTCGACCAAATTTGGCAATGAACCACGTCCTTCGACTTCTTCGAATCCATCGTCACCACTACTACCTCCTCCTCGTCCTCGTCTCACAGCATCTTCTAATCGTTTATCACTAGCTGTTGCTAACGTCGACCGCCTATATAAATTCTGCAACATTCCACTTGCAAATTTCGCTAACACCACATCAACATTAAGAGAGAGAAACAAATTAGAAATATTCAAGTCTAGAAGAGTTTAGTAAATCTAATATACTCTTTACTAATTTTGCTGATTTATCCATATCACATTTAGGTTTAGGACAACATTCAAGAAACTAGAATATTAAATGTCAAGTTATCAGTACCAATCTAAAGCTTATTTGCATTCTTAGCAACTACCATTATAAGTTTGTTTGAAGAGCTTTTGCTCAGCCTTTTTTGGTGAAATTCCCACTAAAATTTGGAAGAGTAACTATTGTCATCGCCAGCAAAATAAATTTCAAAGGTAATCAATGGTTGAAGTCTTTTAATTCAAAATAGGAGAAGCAAATTCCTTGCCTGCGAAATATCATGAACAGCGAAAGGTTGTCTGGTGAGTGAAGGCCTATTCCTCTGTACTAATCCACTTTTGCTAGTATTTGCAAATATCATGTATTGATCGTAGTGATCATCACTGAGAGACATTCGCGAATTGCTTTGAGCTGTATTCGTATTCTATAAAATGATCAAAATGATATAGCAATCTTATTACAATCATAAAATTCACATTTTCCTTGCTTATTCATGATAATCTGTATTACATTAAAAATCACCAATCACTTCAAGTTCAGATGTCATTCACATCGAACAATCATTTAATTATGAAATCGTTCCTCCCCATAAACAAATACTACTACTGATATATTTCTAAATAGCAATTTGCATTAACTTAACACTCCCATTCTGTATTTCATCGTGGATGAAATTATTTTAGTACAAACAATGGCGTAGAGGCCTTATCTTTAATGTTTGATTGGTCCAATGCTTGTCAAATAGAAAAGTTAGATAAAGCCGCTGTGGAAACTCACGTGCAATTTCGAAATTATTTGAGATTATGGAATACCTGTAACAAATTTCTAGAAGAAGCTGGACTAATATTTTGAATGGAACGCGGATCCGTAGTGCCATTACTGAACTGACGCTGTTGTAATTCACCAGTAACATTAGAGGTCGTGTTATTTGCTTGCTCTGAAGATGTGATATCGGAATGAAAAATAAACGACTGCTGGTCTGGTATTGCAAATTCTGTACCTGGATATGAAGCAAGAACATTTTGATGGTGATGTTGCTGTTTCTGCTGATATTGATGCGATACTTTGACATTGTGATGAGGCGCTGTATTTGGATGACACGATGAAGAGGAGGAAATGTAGGGAACCTGAACGACCGGTAAAGGTGTACCCGAAATAACAGGAAGTTGAGTAGAGGACTGATAACCGCTAGCAATCTTATGTGCTGAAGAAACACTTGGCAACACTTGATAAGAAGTTGGACCAAATATGGAAGTTTGTTGTGGACCCGCATAACCAATTGAATTAACATTTTGTTGTTGTTGTTGCTGCTGCTGATAGACCGATGCTACATTGCTAGCCTGAAATCCAGAACTACTTTGATAGCCACCAGGATTGGATGACTGATGATGCTGCTGCAGTGATGACGACATGAAATCCACATCTGAATTAGCCATAATTCCTTGCTGATAGGAATTCATATTAACCATTAGCTGCTGAGGTTGTTGGTATAGCGTACTGTCTGGAGTTTGTGGTTGTTGTGATGGTGAGTAAGTAATATCTGGTGTGGCACTTGGTAAAGAAGGAGGATTCAAGATAACAAGTTCATCGGAGAGGTCACGTGATTCATGAGAACTTTTGGAAGTGGGCGGTGAGTCGAAAGCGACATGATTTGCGCTAGTAATAGTACCAGCACTATGTTGCTGTTGCAAGCAATTCATTTGCATTCGAATCGCTTCTGTATTGGATTGCCTGAACTCAGGAGCAAACTGCTTTGCACACAATCTAGCTGTGTCGGCATCTTCACGAGCTTGCAATGCTATATAGTCGGCTTGCTCCGAGCGTTCTTTAGCTGTTGATGTTCGCGATATAGCTATGTCTGCCTAGAATTCTTCACAAAATTTATCACTACCTGACAGAACTTTATTCATTGATTTGCTACGGATTTTTCAATACAGTGATAGTCGATAAAGAGATAATGAATGCAATAAAGGAAATAGCATTATGCTGAGTGTCAGTTCCACAGTAAATCAACATTCAAATTATTCCTCAATGTTTTCTTAAGTCTCTTATCTGTTTAGCTTTTATAGTGTAAAAATTGCTAAACAAAGAGCTGACGTTTCTTCCATCAATAAAAGATTTTTTTCATATTAGATCTCATTATTTAAAGAGATGTTCAGAAAGAATCTAAGGGTGACAAGAAAACTTGCGTTGAGATTCCTATTCGGATTTCCATATTTTCCAGTGGAATCAAATAAAAATTACAACAAGTAAACATCCCTATCTTTTTTTTAACTGCATTGTACTACACAGACCAGAAAAACGGTCATGTGAACAATTATTATTTTACGCTTTGAATGTTTTCCAGTAAAATAATGGAAGAGACAAACCTTCTGTTGAGCAATAGTGGCAGCACGATTGGCAGCTTCAACAGCATTTCCAACACGTTCTTTAAATCTTGATGAGCGTACAAACAACAATCCCTTCTTACGGTTTGAGCATATTAATACATTATTTTTATATTTCCCTTCTTCCCTCCTACAATATATACATATTTAATTCTTGCTGGTTACCCATGTCAACAATGAAATGTTTTGTCCGCTAAATAAACAGTGTTTAAATGATTTAAATTATAATTCTATGTTCTTTCCCCTTTCATTGATATCTTGATAACTTAAACAGTGGCTGAGCCATTTAAAATATTTGGAAGCAATATAATAAAAAAAAGTAAAAACGAAGTAGCTAAAATGGCAGGTAGTATACAATGAACAATTTCTTAGCAAATGCAGCCGCATCTTATCAGTAATAATTTATTTCCCTTTATTTTTCCACTAATCCTATTAAAACAAAGCTTTACATCCAACAACATTTAGACTTCTTGCTCATCTAGTCGAAGTATGCTAAAACATAAGCAGAGCATGTTATTAATAAATCGGACTGTTCAAAATTCTAGTTAAGTAAAGTCTGATTAATATGCATCCATTAGTATCAACACAAAAAAAAAGTAAAATATCTTTGTCGGACATTTATCATTAATTTATTTTTATTCATTCATTATTTTTCAAGATAGCTGTCTAATCAACCAAAGTATGTTAAGAATCGTCGCTGTTTTATATACAACGAAATTTTGGGATCCATAGTCAATTATTCTATGGGTAAGAGTTTTTGATCAATACGATAACTATTTGCATACTTGATTTAATTCATTTAGAATGCAAGCATCTCTTTCATATTACTGGAATAGTTAACTTACCGGCCATCTCTAAAAGTTGTAATTCCATAGCCACATTTTCGATTATTAAACCATTCCCCTTCATATTTCAGCCCATCACTTCGTTCACCAACTCCAAATCCACATCGTTTGTCGTTTTTCCACTCACCTTTGTAAACTTCAGTCGTATTCGGATCAATGTGATCTTCCTAAAATTATCTTGTTCATGAAATGATTATCGGATTACACAATAAATACAAATGAATAATGTTTAATAAATGCGAGATCGTTTTTTTAAAGCAATATAAGTCACAAAATTCAAGACTCAATTGTGAGAGGAAAATATGCCACTGGAAACTAAGTGTGTTATAGTAGAAGAACAGAGAAGAGAGATGAACATGCTAAAAACACACGTAGTACCAGATCATGCAAAAATAAAATACGATATTTCAGTAATAAATAAAGTAATATTTCTATCTTATTTCACTAAAAATATAAGCCACACGGAAATTATGTCCTCAGCTATTCGATTTTCTTTAAACCTATTATTTAATGTTAGCAAATTCCAAAGATAATGAATTACTTGAGTTACGATCAGATTTTCCCGTCCTTGCCGGTGTTCTGATTCGTCCGATGTACAGCTTACTGTGCTACCGCTTGACCTTAAACTTCCTACAACAAATCATTTTAATCCTTTTTGACTAAAATGGGAAAGCTATAATTACAGATCTGCTTCTATTACAAGTTTGACCAAATTATATCGAATTGAACAGAGACAAGTACTATTATGCTTGGTGATAATATAATGAAATGTAACACCTTCACCTCTGTTAATGGCCCAACTCCATTTAATACATAGTTACAGATTATGAAGTCGCAGTACTGGAATTATGAATTCTAAGCAAAAAGCCTTAAGTCTGTAGCTATTCAATGTTAAGAAATAATTCCTTAAAAATAAATAGCTTCAAATAATTATCTTCTCGTTATTGTAATACAGATAAAAGATTCGAACTCACCGGTAGTGACACGTTGATGTATATCACCAGTTGAATGTTGCTTTTTGATTCGTAAACCACTTAGAATGGTTCGCTTCACGGCTAATGAACGCTCCGAAAGAGACCGACGCCTGGTAGGTGCTTTACTGCAAGCTTTTAGCACAAAGCCACCTCGATTCTCATCTGCTTCATCTACAAATTTTTTGAGAGAAAAGTTTCTGAAGAGAACAAGAAATATAAATAAGAAACAGATATTAATCTATTCATCAAGTAAATTAGGTCCATCCGCACTGAAGTATCGAAATAGTGACAGCACATTGTCATTGAGATAAGCATGTTATCTCAGATGAAATTTTGACATATCTGTAAATTTAAAAACTTTGAATTTTTTTCAAACTTCAAAATCTAATTTTAAGCTGTAACTAATCCCAAACCAAATACTTTACTCTTAAAACGGTCCATTAAATTCAAAAAAAATCCGTCCCACAAGTTCATAGGAAAGTGCAGTGATAAGCTAAACTAGCCATTTTGTAAAAAACTGCTTCAATACAACAATTATGATGTTGTAATGAAGTCAATAATTCTAGAACAATTAATATTCTTTGGAAAGATTTCAACTTATTAAAATTTGTTCAGTTTGTTTGAAAATTTCTGAGATGATTAACGAAGCCATATGCTTTTTGCACTGCTCATTTTCCATCAACTCTGTAGTAGCACGAGCTGGCTGCCAGTGAGGACATCCTCTTCCTCCCCTTCAATCTCCGCTCCCACACTTCGCATTCCTCCACTTTAAAACACAATCCATTGCTTCATTCTAAATAACGGATAGATTTATACTCTCACCACCAATCCAATACGCTCGAATCGCTGCACACACGCTTCCCAATATGCTGTATGTTGTACCAAAGAGAACCACCACATACACACACATCCACATGCGTACACCCACATGCACACATACCCACATGCACACACACCTACACACTCACATGCATACACACTCACACACCCACGTGCACACATACATACAGACAGAAAAAATCATCGGCAACATATTGTTACACTCTTTCGCAGTCTACTGCCAGTAGCGAAGTGATAAACTGAACCCTGAACTCTGAACTTTGTCCAAAAATGGAACTGTATCTGTTGTGGAATTCGAAAATGGCACTAACTCCGAAATCAAATTTTAAATTACATAATTGTATGCAGTAAGGTGCTGCTACTATCACTACTATTACTATTGCATTTGTAATAGGATCAAATTAACTACTTTGTCAAATTAAGATTGTCATGCAAATTCAAAATGCAATTGAAATTTTGAAGCTAAAATGAAAAAAGTTAACAATAATTGCAAATAACGATCTGAATAATTACGCAGTGAACGTTTGAAACAATAGAACGTTTTAAGTTTGCGTGCTGAATTATAGAATTTAATAAGGACAAAAATTCGTAGTTAAAACGAGAAAAATACCGTAATTCCTCTCTTTCTCCTCACTCTCGCCATATTCAGACCTCAGTGAAGTAAGAGATGCGTTTGTGCGTGATCGGGATCGAAACTTCGCAGCCACACCGTGTTGAGCACTTTTCCGGATGCCGTATCCATGTCGCATACCACGTAACCATTGTCCTTGATAAGCACCTGAAATTCACTTCCCTTATTTTATTCAACACTATCCAAATGTTCTTTGATTTTTAATATCAATGTCAGAAACTGGAATGATTAAGGAATTAAGCAGAAGGCTTTCATCTTATACTTCTGACTTCCTAAGTGATACCATTCTGTTAATTTTTCCAAAAATGAATTATTTAATTAATTTTCGTCCAAATAATTGAGTTCGCACTATTATCTACCAAAAAAAGTTTATTTACATTTCCTGAATCCTTTTTGCATCACCTTAACTAAATCTTGAGATACTCAGAGTAAGAGGTATATCCTAAGTACAATGCAATGTGTTAATAAGATAATAGTGAAATTTCCATTTTTTCCTAAAGATTTAACTGATAATAAGAATAATCATATATCAAAGCAAAAAAAACTAAAGATAACCATATATTAAAACGGATAATATCAAAATATTTTTATTGTAAATGAAAGATAACGATAGAATAACTGATAATACGTAAACATAGAAAAGAAGTGTTGTTTGAGCATTGTTTGACAACAAATTTGAGCTCACTTCTTATTATTTAATTTACAAATTATTAAGTGGTTTGAGAATCTTTGTGCATCCTATAATTTTACTTCTTATTTTTCATTTGAAAATTTTGACTTCATTGAATGGTTAGGATTCTGTTGAGATCAGAAAAGACTCTGGTACTAACTGCGCAATAGATGTAAGTATTATTCGGCAAAGTGATTTTTTTAATCCTAGACTTTTTTAAAAATATGATTGCTAAAAGTAAAACTACCACTTGTTTAATGATAAAGATACCAACCTCCATCGACGTAAGTTTCCGTACCATAACCATCGTGAAACCCTGCGGACCAGGTACCCTGATACCTAGCCTGTGAAGTCACCGACAACCGGTGTCCATATCTACCTTTGTATCCTTGAGTCCACTCACCCTTATATATCCAACGACCGCGTTGCTCGACTCCAAGCCCATGTCGTTTCCCGTTTTGCCATTGACCTTGATAAGTGTTTCCAGATGGCCATGTATAAACTCCAGATACCTGAATTATTGTGCCTTTCATGTTTCATACTTGTAAATAAATTATAATGTTAATCCTTTCATAAGGATTAACGAATTTTTAATGTAGAGAGAAAAATTTTTTATAGTATCGATGTTTTATTTTTTTAAAAGCAATTCTTAGTTGACATTATGATTTAATTACAAATAAACAATTTCCTAGCAAGTGCATTTTGTTTGGATATAAGTAATAGAAATTGCTCTTCGAAGCAAGGATATTCCATCCCGCACCTTTTAGAACTTTCTAACTTCTGATGTTTCCTCCACGAATTTTCAAAATCTTTTTCTGAATTTAGTTCAACTTGTTTTTTTCTCAATTTCTAAATGTACTATAAAAGGCTGAAAAATTTGTCCAGCTATTGCAGCTAAAATGAATCGAGCTAATCGGAATAACCTATGAACCCATCATGCATCTTATATCGAGTCATTCATGAAATTTAATTTTGTTGAGAATTATGATCATTACCAAATTACAGCTGTTATATCCTTTGAAGAATATTTGTATAAGTAATATTTATCAAACTGATAATTGATGAGCAGAACCTTCCCTCAGTAAACACTGGGAGTTCAGTGTTTACTCATTTAATTTTCCAAAAAAAAGCACCTCGAAACCGTAATGCCAAGCTCCGGCATATTCGCCCTTCCCTTGGGGACCCGTGCAAACGCCATGCCCGTGAGCTTTGCCTTCTTCCCAACCTCCGCAGTAGGTACCGCCATCATCAAAATCAAATCTGCCACCGTTCATCTCAATGCCATCAGCGTACCACACCTCATACTCGATTCTGCAGAAAAATACATATATAAATTTTGAATTAAATGGAACGTCGCAGTGTGCAAAGGTCAAACGAACGAGATTGTTGGAGCAAAAAGTTGACATAATCGCTACCTAAATGTCATATATAGCTTGTTAATTAGTAGTAACAGACATAAATAAATAATTGAATATCTAAAAGTACTAATCTGAATTGTATCTCATCCATGCAGCATTTACATAATTACATCAGTTTTTGAAAGCTGCTATCGGAATTAATAAACCATTTGGTGAAGTGTCAGATAAAACTAGCACTTTTGCCCCAGTGATTTGTGTTTATAGGATATTATAGCAAAATGTTTTGTAATTTCATAAAATAATTAACATAATTAATTTCACGGAATATAGAAAAATAGAAAAAAATGATTTAAAAATAAAGCATTACTTTCAAGTTTTTTTTACCAATAAATACAATTGATCAATAACACATCTTAATTCTCTTTGCAAATAGTTTTTTTCTTGAAGTTTTGCAAATAAAAAGACTTGTTGCATCATTAAGATAGATAAGAGTTTTCCAATAAAAGGATGAACTTTTTGCCTTTCTGAAAATAAATCAAAGTGAAATGATTCGTCAAGCATTTCCAATCCGATTATAAAGGAATATTCCGCTCAGTCAATACAACTAATAAGTCGAACTGTAAGTGGAAAATGATAATTTACTGATTACATCAGTTATTACAAAACTAATCGGAACTATTTTCGTTCCAAAAGAAATTATGAATTAAAGAGAAAATATCCTACCATTGCATTAGAAAGCTATCATATTAGTATTATATGATTATTAAATGATCATGTCCATTAATTCAACTCATTTAATCATATGCTACCTTACTTGATGTATTTCTTTTTAACTATCCTCCATTTCTGAAGTATAACTGAAAGCAACAGAGCAAAGCATTTCGTTTTAAGTCCAAGAAGATGATAGATTTGAAAAAAAATTGGATTGAAAAAATATTTCTTATTACCTTCTTCTGCTTAGAATGGGCTCCAAATTGAGTAATTTTAGAATATAAAATGATGTCACCTCGTAAAACGTTCCTTCTTCGAGATCAACTTCCTCAACAGCAGAACTACATCACTTGTGAAGTACCCAAACAGACATCTCATCTTCGAGCGAATTTTTTTAAAAGAAGTGGTCATTTTTTCCTAGATTGCTGCATTCTTGTTGAATTGTTGTGATTTACAAGTGTACGCAGAATGAGAAATAAAAACTCAAAAATTTCAATCTCAACTCTTTCTCTTTCTCCCCTTCTACCAGATATTTTTGAATTGGGGGAGTGTGAGATAGCATATCATTTCTGAAGAGAGTTATATTACTTAGGACAGCGAGCAATACTATTCTCAATTAAGTTCTATTTAACTTGAAGGTGTATATAAAACAACTCCTATATAATTTAGATGAAACTGTCAGAAGTGCAAAACAGAATTAGTATAAATCATTGAATTATTACAAAAAATTACTAATTTACGAACAAAATTACAGGTGATGCTTTCTTCTGTAGAAAGATATGAAATTCTAATATAACAAAACAATTAGTAATTATTTCATATCGAAAAAATGTTATTCAACCAAAATTATGTTTGTTTGAAATTTGAGCCAGAAATAACATACATTCAAAGTCATAGTAGTATGTAATCTAATAACACTGGAAATATTTGTTTAAGCTTTGAATACCTGAACATTTAGTATAATAGATATGCTGGACTATTGAATATCAAACAAAATGATATTTAAAAAATTTTGAGTATATCAAGATGATATGAATGATTGTTTGAGATAATTGTACTTTTAACTTAACAAAACACTTATGTAATTGTTGAAATTGGTATTCGATAGTTTTCGTGAGGAATCGTAAGAGAGAAAAAGGAAAAATAAATATTTGCTAATGTAACACAAAAGGAACAAATGACTTTTATTGAAAATAGCTTTTTCAATTCCTTGAGATCAATTGGTAATTTCATAAATCTTTAAATTATTTCAAATTGCCAGAAGTATTTCCCTTTTTGTAAGCGTAATTTGACAATTGTGAAATATTAACTGATGATTCGAATTTATTATTGTTAATTTTGAGGCATCTCTTCTACCTGCCGAAATTTCAATTCAAATATGATTAATTTCACTATCTTTTAATATAAATCACATTTTATATGATGCAAAATGATTGTGATAAAATGCAGTTTTCTCAGATATGGTAAATAATCAATGTACTTCGATAGCGGAAGTTTCGTCCATTTGAGAAGTGAAACAAATTCTTTATGATTAAAATTGAAAATAAGAAAGTGAATTATTGGAATGAGATATAATAACAGTAGAAAAAAGTTGCAAAAATGAAAACTGCAAAATTAAAAATAATTTAGGAAAACCAGATTTGCAACTGAATAGCGACAAGTGGCTTAATGGACTGAGTGAAGGCTGTCAGGATTAGAACTTACTACAGCTATGTAAGGCAGTAGTAAGAAATTTCAAGTGCATAAAGATGTGTAATAAAATTATTTTACATACATGTAAATATAATTTTTTTCCTGAAACGTTTGAAAAATTAGGAACACGAAAAATGTTATTCATGACAGTTATCAGAAGATTGATAAAAAATTACAATTTTAAACTGTCCGATTGGCATTAGACCTGAAAAAAGATCCAGAAAATCAGAGTATGATAAAAATCATAGCTTATGAGAAACAAATGAGATTCTCAATAATGAGACAATTAAACCACTGTTATTTCAAATATAAAAAAAAAATAAAGGAAGGAATCTGAGAGAAAGTAGGAACAAAAGTTGAATAAATCTGTTCAATTCATGCACTTTTAAATCAATTGTTTTCAAAAAATTAGCGTCTTTGATCCCATTTGTGTATGAAATAATCTTTGAGGATTTCTAAGGAAAAGTTAACGAATTAACTGAAGGTGAACAGGAAGATTAATTGACTTTTCATCTCGAAACATTTTAAATTAACCAACTAAAATTCAAAAAGTTAAAAAAACTGTTATTTTTCCTTCAACATAGAAATGTCTTTACCGTACACTTCCACGCTTTTTAACTATGAAAGTTGCAAATAATAATTACTGTGAATAAAAAAATTACTTTGAAAATACAAATATGAATACTATAATAGTGAAATTGTGGAAGTGAATAATGGGAAGAAGGAGGAGAGGGTGGAAAGTAGGAGGTGTGAGGGAAGGAAGTGAGATGGTTGACATTTTAAAATGACTTACCGAGTTCAACTGAAGTCAAACAGATATACACACACACACACATACACGGAGAGAGAGATATGTAGTGGAGAGACAGTAAAGTAACTCAAAAGGATTCAGTGTGGAAGTTCCTCCTCTACTTCAAGAACGAATGTAATCAATGATGATTTCAGGGGAGTGAGATTTCTACACTCCTCATTTATTCACTCCCTCTCAAACACATTCCAGTGGAATAGGATTGATTAATCCAGAAGGAAGCTATCGCCGGATGGTTGTTGCTTCAGCTGCTTCTTACTTATATTGCGCCGCAGCTCCGTGTTCCTCCTCCTCTTCCAGCCAGCCAGTCACAACTTATCACTTCTCTGTGTATCTATGCGTGCGTGTGTGTGCATGTATGAGTATGTGTGCGTGTGCATACACGTATTCATACGTACGAATATGCAGATTCTTTATAAATACTAAATAAAATCTAGGAGGATCAACAATCTTCGATGATTAATAAGCGAAGCGAAGAGGAAAGAGGAGATAAGAGTAGAGGAAAAGGATATGAGGCCAAAGTGAGGAAGAAGTGGCCAAGGATTTTTCCTTCACCATCAAATTTGATTTCAATTGGATTATTTGTTGGATAAATGAATGAATCCAATAGAATCAGTGCTAACCGGAGTGGTATTCAGCATAATTATTGCATAACCACTTAATCGATTACAAATTGTATTTTAGACTAAAGGAAGACAAGAGGTGCATTTTGATAATGCATAAAATAGCCTAGGAAAATGTAAGAGGACAGCCTAACTATCGACCATTAAATGTTAGTTTGCAGTTAACAAAACTTCCACTCTCACACTCAGTCATTTATAGCTTAAACTCGACGAAATAATGAAATGCTGTTTGAAGTACGCTTAGGCAAAAATGCTTCTAAAACTTTGATGCAAACATACATAGACATACACACATGCACAGACATACACATACACACATACATAGATGATGATGTATAATACATGCTTACATGTGTTTTAAAGTATAAGCAACTGCTGAAGAGGAAGAGAGAATGGTAGGTGGCAGGAAGGGAAGGGACGAATCAATGAAAGTATAAGAGAGTTTAAATCATCTACATAAAAAAAAAACATACAAGTTTAGAGTGAGAATTTTGTTAGATTCTACATATTTTCTATCTAACAAAATTCTCGCTCTAAACTTCTACGCTTCTTACAGCTTCACTTAGTCCGCCACTTTATTTTTCGCTTCATTCAAAAAGCATAAAAGATTGCTCAAACTCTGACCCTGTCTTTTAGCATATATATCCCAGTAAATCTCTTAACTCATATTGAACCACACAACACTTTTCCTGGATTGCTACAACGAAAGCGAAACATGTTAGCCATGATATGATTGCCATGTATACACGGATGGTATTGAAGAAATGATAAAAGAATGTTGCTAGTTTGCATTTGATTTGTTTCAAGAAATTGGGGTAAAAATGATTAATAAAGGTCGTTTTGGAGTATTATTGCTAGGAAATTGAGGATCAGCAAATTTGAAACTTTGAATCGAAGAAAAATGCTATGCCTCAGATCGATTAACATGCTTAGGAAAAAAGTGAATGGAGCAGATTTAGTCGTGGGAAATAAGTTATCACATTAAGCATGCTAACACTTTCAGTATGGTTCCCGCATAACCTTATACTGGATATTGTTTAAAATGCCAAGGTATCTTAATATGGCAGCCTTTTTGTTGTACTTATGCAAAGATAAAATGAACTTATTCCAGCAACGAAATTGAGAACTATCAATTACAGTCATCTATCAATTATCAATTACGGTCATCTAGAAAAAAAACTATCAATTACAGACATCTAAAAAGAAAAACCTTTAAGAAAAAATCTTGGTAAACAATGATTTTTGAAACAATAACTTGTAATGAATCTCATGAAAATAATATCAATCTTTCTACTACTATGATTTTCATGGGATCCATTGAAATCATAAATTTAGTCAATTTCAAAAATAGAAAATTGTTCACTATGAATCTTACTTATCCCTCTTTTAATTTCCACAACATTAACAAATTATTTAATCGTATTGTTTTTCACTTACTCTCATTAAATTCGAAGCAAAGTTTTGTCAAACAAAAGCAAAATATAAATGTATCGTCCCAGCAGTATATGATTGACTTATAGTTAATCAGTTCTGCTAAAATTCAAATTTCAAACATCTTCTTTTGCCAAATGCTTATGATTATTATCTGCACTTCCATTAATTTTGTTTAATACAAAACCTTTAACGCAGCAGTAATTATAATTTAGTTGGATGTCATTTACTTCATCAAACTTCGTCATATCATTTGTTATTACCTTTGAGTGACAAATTAGAAAATACGCCTTTCTGTCGTTATCAATAAAATGTATTTAAACTTCGTGTTATTTGCATCGAATTGCTCTAAGCGGCAAAAGATTATCATAAATAGAAAAGGAAAGAAAGAGAGAATGAAAGAGAGAGAGAGAGAGAGAGAGAAAGAAAGGAATTCTAAGGGCTTAATCTAAATGTCAAATAACGCCTATGAAATAAATCTAAGCTATATGATGCTAAAACATAAAAAAGGGATAAAATTAAAATTACGCAAGAAAGTTAAAAGTTTCAATAACAATTATTATTATGGTTTTATCATTATTATCATTCGAATGCATTTTAATTTATGAATAAATAAAAAGATTAATCTCATTTATTCTTTACTAAAAATAAGGTGACAGCTTGTTTACGAATTCAAATCATTTAGTTGTTATGTTCAAAAACACACAATTTCGCACGCACACTACTAGCACTGAATAATTAAATAGACTTCAGTGAAAAGCATTTATGTTTTAACGTAACGAAAGTAATCAATAGCAATAGTTAATTTCGAGCATTCCAATCAAAGTAAGAACAACTGTCACAATAACCGCAACACATACGTTATTTCTTAGCTGTGCAATTTATTTCTCCCGCAATTTTTCCCCTTTTTTTGATGACAAAGGTAAAATGTTGTTGAGAGATATTGTGTGATAATATTTTTTTTAACAGCAATTATTTAAAAATGCACGCAATTATTTAAAAAATGTACGTTAACAAATAAACAAAACTTCATTTCAATTACAGATTTTTAAAAAAAATATTAGTAAATGCTAAAAACTTTCCTGTAATATGGAAATATTTATGATTGTACTGGTATTTCATTTTGGATAAAAATTAAATGTTTCAAAGTATAAATTTTTGATACATAAAGCTTTTGTGATTATCAATGGATATAATAATTAATAATGAATAAATGATATAATGATAATAAGTGAGAATTAACACTGCAATAATTCTAATTATTTATTCTATGCTAATTTTCTATATAATCAATTTTTTTGAAAAACTCGAACATAATCAATCGATGATTTATATGCCTAATTATAAAATGATAAGTTAAAAAGATATGATACAATGTGATAGAAGGAAGGAATCAGTTGTGTGTTTGCTGCTGGAAATATAAAATAGTAGAAACAAAACTAATGAGACGTGAATGTGTCCACGTTTTGACGTATGCTAGTGTGAATATTTTTGTTGGATAAATATAGTGTAAGCAATATGGAATAAAAATGAAGGGATCACATTCATCCCCTGTAATTTATTACAAATAATGAAATATCATTGGAAAATGATAATTCAGAAAGGGAATACACTGATATCATCAGTGGTTGTGTTTTTGATAAATGTGTAGCAGATAAGGAAAGTATAAGCGCATTTGTTCAGATCTATTTTACAATGCTAACATGATCCTTTTATCTCTTAAAAGAGAGGGAAAGAGAGGACCATGGTTGTCTTTATTCCAACTGATCTGGCAAAGATGAGTAAATTATTCAACAAGAAGTCATTTCCACATCATATCCGGTTTCGTAATTTCTATCATAAGCAGGAATACTCGGAACAGTTGAAAGAAATGAATGAGAATGGGAAGGAAAAATGGATGTGATAGGAGTGGGGTACTGATGATATGTTATTGATGAGGACAGAGGATGGGATATCAATGTCTTATCTATCAGATAGAAAGACAGAGAGAGGAGAGGTGTAAAAAGATGAAGCTTTTTAGAAGTCAATTATATAAGGCTAGTAAGGAAGAGGAGAAAGAATAAGATGGAGGAAGGATAGGATATGGGATCATTTATTCAACTTCTTCTCTTCACTAAACAGAACTGCCTTACTTATCCTTCCATATTGCATTATCATTATTATTATTATTTAACAAATGCAACAATGTGTAGTTTGAATGCAATTGGTGATGTTGATAATAATTAATGATAATGATTCTCAGCTAATAATAACAATAACCATTCATTTGCATTCAATTTAAACAACTTCTTCATTTACATTTTTCACATTTCAATATTGTCCCTGAAGTATGTCACGACGATACACTCCTCAACTCACTCATGCATATCTATCGTAACCATTCAAGATGACATTGCGATATTAATTAATTGTTATTGACAGATATTGACAGATAATTTTGACAGATAAATTATATTTGACAGATAAAATATTGACAGATAATGTTGATTTTGATCTTTCAGAAAATGTTTAAAGAGCTGTATCAAAGCTTTATTTTTAATCAATTTTTGAATTCCCTAGGAAATGGCAAAGTGATAAGCCTCCACATTTCAATGTAATTTTTGCATCACTACAATACTAATGATTAATAATTATAAATCCAAAAAATGAATGATTCCATGACTATGTCACATTTTGTTCAGTCAAATTAAGATTCAACTTCTTTTGTATCTAATTTTATTTACACAATGGCATTTCTATGTAATTTACGTACATATTTTATTTGCAATAATTTCCCAATTTATTTACACAAATATAATATTACTGTTCAAATTGCAGAATCATACCCTACATTTATTTACTGCACATCACATGTGATGCTTTACAGTTATCGCCATTCTCATCTGAATTAACATATGATACTGAAATGTATCCAATTTAGGATCATGTGTATGTGGAAAGCATTTCAATTTGCTTTAATACATGAAAAATTAAAGCAGTATGAGAAGCCAAAGCTTCATTGTACAACGAATATTTTATTACCATAGAAAATTAGGAATTACACGACACTGCAGGAAAGCTTTAAAGATTTCAAAAATGGAACTATCAATGTTACGAAGCATAAGAGAATAATGAAACAGCAACAATTATAATATAGTTGCAAACATGCAAATTTCAATAAGACACAAACATAAAAGCTTATCTGCCACGATACGAAATCTTTTCTAGAAGGCTGGAAATTTATTGCTTTGTACTAAGCTAAATTTTTGAGCTGCTGATCGTGGATTTTGGAGATACAGAGTTGCTTTTCGTTTAGTACTAAAAAATCAAACGTGTTGATGTGATCTGTTTATTCTGATTTTAGTCAGATCGATAAAAAGATAAGGAAGTTGTACTTTCGGCTCGTTCATCAAGTATCAAGGTAATAGCTGCTAAAAAAGCGGGAATTGAATTTCTCCCTTGCAGATATTCACGAATCTGTGCTGTCCATTGTGTCGCATAATCTGTTTCCAATAAACTAACAGTTTTTCCATAATCAAGCACCTAAAAAAATGAATATAATTAAGGTTACATTTGGCAAAAATGTATGACAGATCTTGATTTTACTGCTTAAATTTAGTTGACTAAATGGAAAATTTCAAAATCTTCAATACAGAAATTAAACGACTCAGTCTTTAAATTATGAAAAACAGATCTAAAATAATAACACAAATTCTGCATGCAACTGTAGTCTGAGATATCGAAGAATTATAGAACGTGACCTTAAAAATAAAATAATTTCCAGGATCAAAAATGCTTTCAACTTGTGCCAAATCATCTTCCTTCATTTTTATTTGTAATCCAGAGAGAGCAGTCACGAAAGCGCGATATTTCTTAACCAAATCACTCTGTATTTTTAGAGCTCTTTCCTTCTCTTTCTCTGCCTTATGTAATTGGAATTGCAAATCTGAAAATGAATTTGCTTCCAATAATTATATTTACGTTTACAACAGCAAATATAGCATCGGTATGAATTATTATCCTTTTAAACTCTTTGTGCTCTCCTCTTTCACTAGCGTAGACTACACTGTGTATAGCGTACAAATAGCTTTTCGTAAAACAATTTAAAATTACTCCAAGGGAAATGAAAAAAGTTAGTCTCTTAAAATTTTCTGAAAATTTAATTTTTCGGGGTGTTAATCATTTATAATAAAGTGTGGTATATAATTATACAAGAAACCTTGCAATATAATCATTTGTGTGGATGTAACCTAATTGTTATTAAACGTAATAAATAATCATTCACTTACCTGCTAATTGTTTCGCCATCTCAGCACGCTGCTTTTTCCGTAGTGTAGCTACCAAATTATCGTTATCTTCATTCAAAAATGACAAAGATTCGTTCTGAAAAAAATCACGAGAAATAAGAGAACGTTAAACTGATACACTTTTCATAAGAGAAATAATGCAATTTTGCAGAACTAATAAAAAAATTGTATTTGATGATACCAATTTTCGTTTTTTGTTAGTTTCAAATTCTTTGTATTCCTGATGTGCTATGTGTAAAGGATTCATCCTCATGTGTAAAATTCTGGTAGATGGATCCAGCAATTCCTCCTGGAACGGTACTTTTTTCAAATAAGTTAAGCTTGAACCTTTGTACAATTTGTTTTCAATCACTCTGCTTCAATGCTAAAGAATTATATGAAATAAAAACTTTTTCTAAAAATAAATGAATTAACAATTGGAAAAAAACAGCAAAAATAGGATGCACATTGAAGGATTAGAGGAAGTCCTCCCCAATAAATCCTAATACAACATTTTTGTCTCTCTGAAGGTTTAATGGGCCAGAAAAAGACGTCAAACAGGAAAAACATACGTATTGAACAAGTTTCTTTTTTAGCTCACTGATTTCGCTTTCATATTTTTTTAAAACTTCTGCGTCATTTTGAATTATGCCTGTATTCTCTCCATTTCCGGTATTTAGTTTATCTTTCATATTTTCCAAATTCGTTGACCTGCATTAAGAACTCAGAGTTTTCATTAAGTTTTTAAAGAAGAACTTTCTAGGCAATAACAACAAAATTCAACTGATTAATAATTGCAGTTCACCCACAAAATCTGATTGATTTGCAACTGCTCTTGCAACTTCTGTGACTTCCAATCCAGTTCCGCTTGTATCTCATCCAATCTAAAGTGAAGCTTTTTGTTGTGTATAAGTTTGTATATTTCTGTTCTTCTAAATAACAAAATATTAAATTTCGGTAACTTTTTCTTTCGTCTGAATGCATTAAGAAGAAGTAACTAACTTCGTTTGACACTTTAATGTTAAATCAATAATTCTACGCTTCTCTTCCACCGTGCCATCGTCTGTAATTATTTTTGATGCAGCCATTTCTTTAATACGTTCATTCTCTTTCTAAAACAAAAGAATTTCTGTTAAACATATTACAGTTTACTATTACTTTTTTTATTTCAAATAATACAGCAACATAATGGCTGACTGCTCAACATGTGGCAGTAACTGTAAGGAAATTGTAAGGAATCTGTCCTACGAAGATGCTCATCTAAATAATTAACGACTTGACTTTCGGTGATTTTTCCAGGACTTTTTTTAATGGAATTTATCTTCATCAGTCGCATTTGTTGTCAAAAATTTTGCTTGAATTATGTTAGAAAGATATCACAATAAACTTCTGTTATATACTAATTCAAGAGCACAACTATGCTTTTTGAAAAAATTATCGTCTGATGCGTGAGAGAAAAGAGATGTTATATTTTTGATATCGACATAGCTTATCGATTATCCCTAACATATGATTAGATAAGAATGGTTTCTTTAAAAAATATCTCTAAATACAAATGTACAACTTACTACAAGACAATCATTCATTTCGGTCAGAATTACCAGTCGATTTTCCAAACTCGTTTTTTGCGCTTCTTGCAATTCGAAATTTTCCAACTTATTTCTGTCGATAATAGAAATTAATTTTTTTCAATTCAAATTATCATTCTTAATCATAATAAACCACTAATCACCGACTCCTTGAGATTTTACAGAAAAAAATCCAACCTCGTTTTTCTTATAAACAACATTAAAAATCTGAATATAAAATGAAACGAAAAAATCGTAATCAAATAAAGATAGCAATCACACCTGGTCAACTTTAACTGTGTAGTTAAGAAAAATTTTTCATTCTCCAGTTTTGCAATTTCATCTGCCATTCTCAAACATCTCTCAGCATCACTATTTTCATTATCAGCCAACGGTTTCACACTTACACTTGGTCCAGCAACCGCTATAAATCCAATAAATATGTATTTCAATTAGATTTTTAAAAATTTCTTAAATAAAAAATGTCAGACAAAGAAGATATAAACCGACAAGGATTTTATCCAAGGAGATAAAAAAAATGTAATATCCAGATATAAGAAATCGAAAATTTTACAACTACTGACTATCAAATCGATATGCAATTTCTATACATCCTGAGCTTTGAACTCACGATTCGGTTACCTGCGTAAACTGTCTTTTGTATGGATCGCAACATCCAATCGTCTGTTTGCGTTTCTGCATTCATTACCTCCGGTTTCGGTTCATCAAGAAATGAAAAAGGAGGTTCACATGTCTTCAGAGGATCTAAAATGCAGTTAGGAAAAATAGATTGCTGGATGAATACTTCCAAAAAATCTTTCTAATAACATTTGAACGATTACACCTGAATAAATTTAAAACACTATACGAATCTGTGAAGTACATAAAATGTGTTAAACTTTCCTAAGCACAAAAATCAGAGATTTTGTATGCCAAAATTAAAACAAAATACACCTGGAGGACTTTGCAAAAACGATATTATGGTTTCAAATTTGCTTTGTTTATCCTGTAAACGACAAATTTCAGTACCAGAAATATGGAGTCTAAACATATGGACATAGGCGATCCTTTCTTTTCATTTAATCATTCAAATATAGAAGTTAAGAATGCAAAAGTGGTTCCCGTCAGCAAAATATATAGAAAGTTTTCCCAAGATTTAACTACATAACCTCACGTTCCTTTTTCAATAGTTGATGCTGAAGATCATCAATATGCTGTTCGAACATCTTTCGTAAGCTCTCCACTTCACATTGCTTATCACACAATTGTTTATTCATTTTTGTGACAGTCTTCTTTAAAGTCTCATTTTGCAATCGATGTTTTTTAACTTCCTCTTCCGCAACGCGAACCCGTACCAAGAGATGTCGAACTAAAGTATGAATAATATTGTCATAGTAAGAGATAAAGTACGAGCAATATATAAATTAAAAATTTTAGTAGGAAAAGTCAAATTAGACTCAATTGTATCGTGCTGATTTTATTAGGAATTAACAAAATTTCAACTTGTTTTATGTGAAGTGAATAATATTTAAAAGAGTAACTTCCAATATGCAATTCAAATCTTCTCGGAAATTCAGAAAATTTACCAACTACTTATCTCATATTTATGTAATACCTGATTCAGAGTTCCCTCGTTTGTAACGGCGACCGAGCAAATCTTCAGGATTAGTAGTAATATGTCCTGTTGGGCTATGTCCATCTTCTACAAGTAATTCAAATATCAATTCCAACAGTTTATGATGAGCAGAATCAGAAATTTTGAAAGAGTTAACTTGAAAATGGTGAAGGTGAAACATGAGCAATATTAACAATGATATGAAATAAATAGTAATTATAATACCTTCATCCAACATTGTCTAGAACTGAATCGTCCTCTTCCAAGAGAAGTAACTGTGAAGCTCCAAGAGCTGAATACGTAAATGTATGATTTTATCCCAAGGGCAGACTCGACGTATCACAACTTACGCAAACGATTTCCTGCGCCCGAGACTGCAACACAAGTGCACTGAATGAAAATCGCTCTCCCACTCCTTTTGTAGCTATAAGGTCATCCTTACTTTCCTTGTTGAAACACCTCTCATCTCATACTAATCGCTACTGACCAAACAGTAATACCAACACCCATGATAGAATTATTTACTTTCATTCCACCTTAATTCTATATGAACTCTCTTTGTATTAATCATTCAATCAATTATGTTTTTCATGATTAATGATCGTGATGGTATTTTCACATGAACATATATTTATTTGTTTAATTTACGAACAGTGGCAATAAATAAATAATCGACATCAATCATTTCAGCATATCATCATTCCCCGCAATCAATAATGGATAATAGTATGCAAATTTCATGAAAAAAAAGAAGCGTTGGCATACATCGATGGCATGCATTCAAATAGTCGTTATTTGCATCTGACAGATACATTTCTAATTGTATAGAATGGCGCAAAATGCAATATTTTCAAAAAAAGCCTTTCATACATATATACATGATGTAGAAGCACAGGTGGTGATGACTAGTTTTGAGCCAGAAAGTGAAAAATATACAAAGGAGCAAATATTCCTGTGGAGGGAATTTGGATAATTTATCTCTTGATGAGGTATGAATGTAAGAAAATAATTTTGAAATTTTAAACAGAAAATTTTGCCTAACGTATTTGTTCAATTCTTTATGTAGTGCAATTATATAGGCTAATTTCGCTTCTTTTGTTTTCTTTTTTCAGCAAAGAACCAAAGGAATAAATTAGAAAAAAATTTAAACTATGCTAATTTATGCTAAATGTTAAGAATCGTTCTCGACACATATACACACATACCGGGAATTTAGAATTTTATAAAGCACAAAATATTCGCTACACGTAATTGGACGAAATTAAAATGGATTTGAATTAGCTTCAGTAAGTCTTCGTGATGGTATTGCTAATGACATGTCCAGACTAGGCTTTATTTGACGAGGGCAACTCTGTCGAGCAGAAATATTTCGAGATAAATAAATACCATAAGGACCGTATGGTTGTACCACGACTGTCGACACTTCTCTGATATCTTTAGATTGCTCAGTTATTGATGTTTTTTGTAAACTTTGTTCACCTGGCTGATTCTTTACCGATTGATTTATCTTAAATAAGCGAGGAATTGGATATGACGATCATAATTTTTCTTATGCTTTTCGGCATTTTCTACATGTGATATATTCATTTGCCATTTCACATTTATGAATGATCCAAACAAGTCAACGAAAACTATCTGTTTCCAGGAAACTTAAATGGA
>UPTC01000119.1:0-36194 GCA_900537255.1 Acanthocheilonema viteae | reverse complement strand
AGAACGTCGGAGAGTAGCATTTTTTTAATACTGATAATAAATAAGGGTCAAACGCGGTCAATAACAAATTGTCACTATAAAAACCTTAGCTATGTCAGAACGGTCTTAAAAAACCATGAAAATCTTCGAGCATTTATTTGGAGTTCGGAATTTGGAATATATCTCAGAGTTACGAAACATTTATATATGGAATTAATTTCCAAAGTCCACAAGATTTTTTTGATCAAAAATTTAGATCAAATGGTTTGAATTAAAACCACATTTATTTTATCCTAAATATGTATATTCGGAAATGATTCATACTTCGAAGAGACAATTCAAATATATTCACGGCGCATTCCCTTTACATATATATGAAATCTGATGACAACGTATTTTTAAATTAAGAAAAATGATCTCTTCTTTACGAACAGAGAAATTCCAAAATGTATATCACCCTAAGATTACCATTTAAATAGTCTATTCTGATTATTCTAAAAATTATTATGCTGTTCTCGCTATCGATCACGTTTCGGAGGATATTTCGGTGTTCTGACGAATGCAGCTCAGAATTTGACATTAATATTCGCTGTGACTAATAGATGCAATGTGTATTTGAAATTCCAACGCAACAGCAAATGAAAACATAATGCGAAAAATAATTTAATATAGAGAAGTTGTACTTTCTCAATTTAGCAGGAAACATACAGTTTTTGTTATCCTGTATTTAGGTGGATTCTGAAACTGCAACTGCTGGATTTTTCAATATGATAATAACGGAATCGCCGCGAAGGAACATTTTTGTTATGAAACGATCCTTCGCAACGGGCTTCGCCTTCTTCTTCCCTTTCCCCGTTTTTGGTAACTCTGTCCACATTTCTTTAACATTTTCCAGAACCATATTACAATGCCTAGAAAAGGCTAAGTCAGTAATTAGTATTTCTTATAAACATAACAGCAGATTGAAAATCCGCAACATAGTTTACATATTTCTACCTCAAATCACTACTTTTATGAGAAAAGAGAAACCAGTAGAACCAAACACATAATTATCTAAACTTATGGCATTGTTTTCGTCAGCGTGGATAAGATGTAATCATAAATAATAATAATAATTGATGAACCTATCGAAAGCTTTTACACGACCAAGCAATTTCTTGTTGTTTCTGCAGTTGATCAGGACTTGCGCATTATTCTTTACTGACTGTGTAAGCACAGAAAGTGGACCAACGTTGAATTCTTCTTGTTCTTTCGCTGCTAACTCTTCTTGAGTCATTTCAGATCGAGGCTTTGCTAATCTAAAATATTTCCATATCTATACTGTTCTCGTAGATTAACTGGAAAATGTAGCTAAAGATAATGAAAACTTACGCAGCCATTTCCTTGAATGAAACGCAATACTAACACAAATAAATTCGCCAGAAATAAATCTGCAAATCAAAAACTGCATGGACTGCATGGTTAAATGAAATATTAAACGATATGCTTTAAGATGTCAACTATACTGAACACGAGTACTTAGAGATGAAATGTACTAATACAATACAAGTTCAATTTCGGATGAGATTTCACAGTTCATGCAATGATTATCGTATTAACTGGTACTATTTATTAAAGGATTAATGCGTGATTAATGCATAAAAACACTCCGAAAATATATTCTTAGTAAAGCCTTTTGAAATACAGAAGAATTGCAAAGGTAAATTTCTCTTCACCTTTGTAGCAGCAATCAAGCGGTTACTTCTTATATCAGCACATCACATAACTTTATACCTTTTTGATAAAAAACTATGGTGTGTAAGAGATCAGGCTAAGAAATCTTGCAAAACTCAAGCAATAAATATAAGAAACTCATTGCCAAACGAATGACCCCTTCACCTAACTTCCTTACCCAACTTCAGTCCCAAATGTTTATGAAAGCTAAAAGATCCTTCGAAGTACTGCACGAAATTTACCGGACTGCTTGCGGGCCGTGATTATTAAACTTATGCTACTGTGAAAATCGCGTTCACTCGAGTGTTTTAGGTTTGGTGGAATTCATTTGGGTAGGTTCGTTAGATTAGCGAGGGAGGTGAAGCAATGAAGATTGAGTTTGCAGTAATAATCTCTCTCACTATAGCTAACAGATAATATTCAGTAGTGAGTATTGTTATTTGAGGAATTGTTAGACATTGTTCTTCCTAAACTCTTTTTTGCAATGTCCATATGGATGAACCGAATATTCTGATTAGAAATCATCGTAAATGTGGATCGAGAATATAGGATTTGTTATCTGACACACTATCTTGTTATCTGTAAACTTTCTTATAAAGGTTTAATTTTTACTTAGCCGGTAGAGATTATACAAGAATGTTTCAGGTGGAAATGGTGGCTACTGAGCATCACAACGAAGGTATTATGTTAGCATCTTTTGCAACTCTGTCTATCTTACAGTTAGTCAAGGATGCACAGCAGAAGCATGGATTACGTCATGGAGATTATCAAAGATATCGGTGTGTTATCTTATTTCTCCACTTAACTTGTTAATCAAATATAATTCCATGTTACTGATTTTCCGTGATAAGAACTTAAAATCTAAGGCAATTTTAAGTGGCCCTCTCAGTTTTCATCGTTGTCATGTATTAAAAGCGTTTCCTATGCATCCCTGAAATTATAGGTAAAGTGCGCCTTTTTTAATGTGGTGATATATTTGCCAACAACATGTTCCCAAAAGCAATAATTTTGATAGTAAAATATGCAAATCAATTTTTTCATTTGTTTCAGAGGGTATTGTGCGCGTCGTGTTCGAAGAATTCGAAAATCACTTGGGTTCACTAATATACATAAAGGCGTTTCAAAGCATACTGCAAAGTTTATTCCAAAAAAACTAGCATTTGATATTGTCAGTGAAGAAAGGTAACGATTATTACATGTTTTGTGAGGGATATTTATGTAACTGTCAAACGCATAATCCAAAATAGCAATATATTTTCACGAATAATAACAATAAAATCAAAATCAGGTTTCTACAAATAGCAGTTTTTGATGCTGAAAGGAATTGGTCGTATGCAATTCAGCTAAAACAAGAAATTGGTGAAGATATGCATTCAAGAAAACGTTTCCATATGATTGGAAAACTACGAAGAGCGGTGAAACATGCATCGAATCTCGAAAGTATCATCAAAAGTTGTGAGCGTGTTCGTTTTTATGTTTCAAAATTATTTCTCCTTTACGTTGCTGTGATAAACCAGAATAATATAGGATGGTATAAAATCGAATTTTAGAGATGATTTGAAATCCTTAAATTATTTAAGAGATGACAAAGAACGACATATTAAGGTTATATTTAAGGTAGATGGGGTGACGAGATTAGAATCGCAAGCATATAATTCGTGGATGCATGGTTGTCTTCGTTTTGAATTGAAAGAGTGGAAAGCAGCCTTAGAGTGTTTCAGAACTGCCAAGTAATCTTTTTGTAATAAATTTTGAAGGATTTCTCACTTTCAGAGATGGTTTATTTTTCATGCTATTAATGAATCTTTGACTGAATTCCTGAAAAGTCAATTTTATTAATGTTAATATATGATGGTTTTTCACGGTTCATTTAGGTTTAATTAATTGTTAAAATACTAATTATTTCAGAAAAATATATGAAAAACTTGCTGCAGTTGTGAAACTTCCTAATTTAGTGGAGCTTTACAACGTCAGGTGAGGTTTTTAAGTATGTATCAAAATCAGTTTAATCAACCATATTTATTTTCATTTTTCATATGATTGTTTTTTAGGTGTCGAGAAATACAACCACAGATGCGTTACTGCGAGTTCAACTGCGGTGATGATGCAAGCTGTGATGTTGCAATGTCTGAGATGATCAATATGAGACTACAACTGACTGAGGAGGAAGGTGTTTTACAGGAAGATTTTGATGTTAGTTTAAAATTCATTTACTTCAAGCTCGAAAGCAACGAACTTGGTCTCGTAATTTACGAGTAAAATATTCATATTCGTATAAAATATTCATATTTGCAGGATTAAGCATTTATAATCTAATTTCTATGGCTTCGCTTATTAATGTAGTTAAGTGTTTTCAGAAATTAATAGCGGAGTTACGTACGAAAGCAGTCGTGCATTATATAAAGGATATTGAGTGGGCTAATGAAAAGGTTGCTGTAACAAATGATAATGTTAAAAATCTTTTACAAGCTCTTGAGCAGTTTGATCATGAACTTGCGCAAACAGCAGTTCATGAAGACAAGGTTATTTTTTGTTTTATAATATTTATTACTCATTGCTCAGCATTCCTAAATATTACGAATTAATCTTACTCTATTTCCGCATTTAAAAAAATTTGTACTGAATGTATTATAGTTCTTGATTGCTGCTGGAAAATTAGATATGAACGTCTGGCTTTTAATTTCTTTCCAATAGGAAGTATTCTAATTATGTGGCTTTGCATAATTAAAGTATTTCCTAGTCGATTAAGCAGCAATTTGTTTCAATTTTAACCGTTAATATAAAACTAGCTTACTGTGTTATGCCTGCGATCGCATTTGTAGAGAATTACTTTATTAAATAGCAAGTTTTTTTGGCGTTATAGAAATCTAATCCATGGTGTTAATGATGCTAACTTACCGTTGTGATCACCGCGTCACATTTCTTAATGACCAAGATATATTTTGTTTTGTAATGTTTTCTTGCTTTTCGCTATATGCTCATCATAACTGATGCATTCGATTGCTAATCACAAACTTTGAATTGAATACACTTCAAAAAATTCATTTTTTAGATGATTCTTTATGAGCAATTGTTGAGCAGAATCCGCGATGTGATACAAATATTAAATGAGGAACAGAAGAAATTAGTAGATAATGGAAGTCACATCGATGGCACACACTGTCCGAACCGGCTAACCATTATTTATCTAGAATTTATGCGCCTCAAAAGAACTATAGAACGCTACGTCATGATCATTGCACATACCAAGTATTTATTTATTTCAACGTGATCTTTTTAAAAAATTGTCTTGTTGAAATCTTTGAACTAAATAGGACACAATACTTTATTCACTCATCATTTTGTGTGATTATGCTTTAGAGGTATCTATCGGAGTCGTCAAATTATACAGTGCAATGATTTTTTTCCAAATAATTATCTACTTATTAATATTTGCAAAAGTTAAATGGCATGTTTATAATGAGTTATTACTTCCTGTTTTCAGGACACAGTCAGAAAAGAAAATCAAACCACAAGATTTGATTCGTTTGTGCGACACAGTGATTGAAAATAGTTGTGAAATTTTAGAACTACCTGGTGTTGCAACAAATAAAGAGTTGGAAACAGCGTACAAAACGAAAGCAGAATATTATCGAGCATTCAGGTTCCTTCGTTTTCGTGATTTCACTCACTTTTTCATAAATTTTCAGTTTTGGGGTTTAGCTTTATCTATTTGGTCCTTATTAGAATGTTGATTACTCGCATTATTTCTTTTTTACTCACCGATTTATTATTTTTACATTCTGTTTTTCAAACTGCTGCTTTCGAGATGCCTGCATATTACCGAAACTTGCACAGCCTTATTCATTTTTTAAAAAATTTTATTCAGGGTGGTGATAGTTTTGTGTTTCTTTCAACCGTACTCGTTTCCAGATAAAACATGTATTATTCGTTTTCTCTTAAAAAGAGGTACTTTTGTGAATATACAAAGTTTTTTTATAATATGAATGGCTTGCATTAGCCATATCAATACAGTATTATCACTTTTTTTTCATTTAGATGTTTTTGTTTGGCTGAAGCACATGCAGCTTTAGCAAAGTGGAATGAAGCTAATGTTTTATATGATCGGGCTATAGAGCGTGTTTCAAATACTTCGCTGTTACTAGAAAATGCGAAACAAAACGCTTTTATCGTGGAAAAAGAGGTCATTATGATCTTGTTATAATATCTTAGTTCAGAAATTTGATTGAGACAATTCTAACTTGCTCTGATTCAGTGAATTATTATTGACCAATTTAAGGATGATTTAAAGAAATTACATGAACAAATAACGGCATCAAAATTTGCTACGCAAGCAAATCGTCTTGTTGAAGCTGCAGGTGGCAACAGATGTGATGCGAAACAAGAAACTTTTGATAGCAGGGTGTGCTTTTTGTTCAGTTTAGATGAACAGCTAGTTTCTAAATTCTCTTTTTTGTTGCCTACTGTCATGCAGCTTTTTCTGTAAATGATTATATTAACATATAGCACTATGAATCTGTTGGTGTGGTTTTATTCATTATTTTGATGAGCTTTGCAATACTTCATGCTTCAAAAAAAGTTTTTTAAGCTATAGAAAATTCAAACTAGCTTATTGTTGATAAATAATAATATTGTAGCTTTCACTGTATTTTAGCCTCTCGTTGATGCATTGACCGAATTTCGTAAAATTACACCCAAGGATTTACATAAAGCAGAACAAGGTATTCGCGTAATATCAGTGCCTCCTTCATTTATTCCTATGCCAAACAAACCTATGTTCTTTGACTTGGCCTTGAATCATGTAAAGGTCAGTATTTATCATTGTTTTTAATATCCAAAAAATCGCAGAATCTTTACTGAATTCTATTTATTTTTTGTCGAAATTTGTTGCTAATTATTAATATCTCTTACTGTATTCCAAGAGTAGCATGTGTTTACAGATGCCTGATCTGGAATCGAAAATCGCTTCTTATGCAATGGATAAAAAGGAAACAGCGCAACGCAATGAAAGAACAGAAAAAGGAGTTAAATCAAAGCAGCATGAACAAGAAGCGAGTCAACAAGGAATTGGTGGTTTAGTGAAAGGATGGTTTTGGCGAAAATAAGTAACTTTAAAAAAAAAAGTATGATTTGTGAAACAAAATTTTGAATTGTACACTTAGTGGCTGGAATGAAGAACTACGGAAACATAGTTTCGTAGATTGGTTAACGCAAATTTGTTTTCAGTACTTGTGCAGATAAGATGAAATCAATGAAACTTTGATTTAACTCCTTGAGTGTTATGTTTTTTCCTTGTTCATTTTGAAAAACATTATTTATGCCTCTCATTTATAAAATGTTGCATCAAATTCGAAGAAATTATAATTATATAGTGTATGTAAATTAATATATGTGTAAATCTGGTTTTTTTTTCTGGGTTGATTAAAAAGAAACTTGTAACCTGAAATTTAAAAATTCGTAACTCCAGACTTTAATTTCGTAGAAATGAAAGTTCTTATCCGTCATTTTGTTATCAATTGTCTTTCATTTCATATTAAACTGATGTGAGAATTTTTTGCTTGTTTTCCATTTTTGTTAGATAAATACATATGACGCTTCGATTTTTTATTGGTGTTGCGAGATCTATTTTTACTCATTGCTCCAGCAGTTTTCATAGTTTTACAACTATGTTTTGTAGAATATCTAAAAAGGTCGTTTTAGGCACTCGTGAATTGTTGACATAAATTTTGAAGATCAGTTTAGATGTGTACCACATTATTTATATTTAATAGAATATGGACATTCTTTGGTGTTCTGGCGGTATGAGCCGCTTTGCATTCGAATCTGTAATGTTTCTGTGATAGTCCTGTTATGTCAAAATTTGTAAAAACAAATTTTCCATTTATTTTTGTTGTTGTTGAAATTCTTCGCTTTCTTTATTAATTTATTTTCTTTTTTGTGTGTGAAGTATTTCTTTATAATTGCGCTAATTGTATTATTATGTCAGTTGAATTCTCTGTCATTTTATGTTTGAAAATTGCTTTTTGAAGTTTCATTAAAATAAATAGTTGAGAAAGTAGCAACATTGATTTTTCCCGTGCGGTCACTGATCTTATCTACACTTATTTTTCCTTTTTATCGAAGTTTCGGTAATTGTTGAGTTTTTTTGGAGATGTTGTGAATGATTTGATATTACTAGCTACCTCTTATGTAGAGCGGATTGAGTGTTGTGTACAATGTAAAGTCATTAGTAATTTGAGACTTTTCTTACAAAACTTCAGTAATGACAAAAGCTACTGGAGAAATTAGACAGCACGGTCCAAATCCTGCTGGCCGTCTTTATGTTAAAGCTGTATTTACTGGTTACAAGCGTTCACAACGGAATCAGCATGAGCACACAGCCCTGCTAAAGGTCGATGGTGTCTACAATAAGAACGACGCTCAGTGGTACGTTGGTAAACGTGCACTTTACGTTTACAAGGCGCGTAACAAGGTTAGGGTGAGTGTATTTACTGCTTAATTAGTTATCAGACCCATATATCTCAATATCGATAATAACCTCAGTTTTATTATTTCAACTGCTACTTCTTCCTTGCGGTAGGAGATGGAGGAAGAAGATGCGGTATATTTTATGCAGGGTCGACTGCGCCACGCATTTTTTGTATCGTGTTTTCATGCGTTCTCGTCTCTTATAATGTTTACATGTATGATGATCCATCCACATTATTCATGGTACAGTAACTGACTACATTGTTGGACATCTCTTTCTGTTTCTTTCACAATCCTGTTTTGCATATTTTCATCACTGATTCAAGCTAAATTAGTCTGTTTCAGTCGACAAACAAAGAACCGAGTCGAGTCCGTGCTATATGGGGAAAATTGACACGCGTACACGGTAACGGTGGTACATTGCGGGCTAAATTTCATCGTAATCTTCCTCCACAAGCTATGGGAAAACGTATCAGAATAATGCTTTATCCTTCGAATATATGAATTGTGGTTTTTTATTGTTATCTGCTTGGCATTAATTTATAAGCATATATTGATATAAATATTATATTTTCTTGCAACCGTATGAGGCAGTTGATTTTGGTCGTATTAAAACTGCAGTCGGAAATTGTGGTGACACTGCTGTGGGATTAGAACGGATAGATTGAATATTCAATCGTATCACTACGCATGCGCAATTGCTCGCAGCTGGTAAATGTTGAAAGTTAAGTTGTAGGCTATCTGTCCCTAATGTTGTAGATTGTGTTGCATCAAATGAATTGATCTCGACGGAAATGGCGTGGTCAGATGGTCTGACTGCCCTCAGTCTATATCACGGTCCGAGTAATTCGAGTGGTAATTCGTCTTCTGTTTTTCCTTTCCATTGAGGATGTCATTGTTTCCACTTATTGCGTTGTGGCTGAGCCGCGGGCCGTATTTTTTTGGGCTTCGAGGTATGCGAGCGGTTTGACGGGTAGGAGCGAGACAATGGGCGTTGTGGTTTCTCGCCCGTTGGTTGATAGTACCGGGGCGAGTTTGAAGTAGAAAGGTGTGGTGGGTTTTGAGGTAACGGCGAAGTTGTCGCTTGATAAGGAAGTGGTAATGGATGCCATCAAAATTCAGATGATTTAAAGAGATTTGATAACTAAACTGGACATTTGATAAAGAACCTGAGAGAGGGAGTAATATTCCGTGCTGGTGTTGCCGGATCTCTCAAAATACCAACTGCATTTTAATTTCCTTATCTTTTCAATATATAAGAATACCAGAGGTCTTCCGCCACGTCATCTTATGATCGTGTTGGATAGATTAAAGGTGGTTATCCGCTTTTGTAGCTATTTTATTTTAGGCTTTTTTCTAGTTCAATAAAATTATAAAATTAAAATCTAAAAATGGCAATGTTTGGCATGGATAATGAAAAGAAGACTTTGCTCATTCAGGAAGTATATCGAAGGCCGCTTATTTGGAAGGTATATTTATTCTAAAATATTAATTACATCGCTTGTTATTCATAAAGTTTTATATGCATGTATTAATAGCTTTAGAGATATAAGTCGTGGTTATACTTTTTTCAGGTCACTGACCCCCGATATAGCGATATTCCTGCTCGTTGGCTTGCTTTTGAGGAAATAGCTCAGGAACTGAGTGATGATGATTTAGTTTTCACCAGTTAGTTATTTTAATTATTTCGTACATTGCATGTTATGCAGTGAATGTTTTTAGGAAATCATTGTAATTGCAAATGACTTTATCACTGAGATCAATAGTAGACTGATGTGTGGAACTGTTCTGATATGATAACCTGGTATTTTTTAAACTCTTCTTACTCATACAGGATTAGGGTTATGCAAAATTGGTTGGGTAAGGGCTCTGGGTAATATGGCCACTTCCAATGAATTCAAAAAAAAAATTAAGCCATTTTTCAAGGATGTTTGGGATCTTGATATCTAGACGCTGAACAGTGACTGGAAACGTGCTTATAAGAATCTCAACCTTTAAAGTGGAATCATAGTTCTTGCAACAAGCCTTACTGAAAGCAGACAGCGGCAAAATGAAACATTAGAAGTAATCATTTCCAAATTAAATAAGCAATCTGCAAACAATACAGTACATTTTTCTCAAATATTACTAACATTCCTTCCAGGTGATATGATTAAGGTAGCTTGGAAGAACATAATGGATTACTATAATCAGATACGCCGTAGACATGATCGGGCAGTTGCTGCTGGTTTTGATCCACCGGATTCAAAGTGGCAATTCTTTAATTTGATGCATTTTACAAGGCAGGATAAACCACCTGTGAAGAGGAGATATAATTGGATGCAGCCGTCAAAAGTTTCTCATTTTTCATAGCTTATGTTCCCAGAAAATTTTTCATCTTATTTTAATATTAGAAATAAAATTTAATTGATTGAGGTCTAGAACTCTGGATTTTTTATGTAAATGCAAAAGTTCAATTGATTATTTATACAATATGAATAACAGGTTTTGTTATAATTAATGAAGGAATGAATTTTCAGATTCCACGAGGCAGTGAATCGCTTGTGGCTCAGGATGATGAAGTTTTGGTTAGTATTCACAATTTTTATATTTATTTATGCAGTATGTTGACTACACGATTTATTAGTGTGGTCGCGAGTGTAATTTAAACGACTTTATCAGATTCAAATGCGTAACAATTATGAAGCAGCCTTTGTCAATAATACTATAATTTCGAAAGAAGAAGCTCAGCGTGTGATTTGTATTACACCAAGAACGAAAGAATCTGAGAAGTTAGTCTTTTATTTGAGAAAAACGTGTTTTTAACATTTTTGACGAGAGGCTACCAAAACTATCTGCTATATAGGAATATAAGGGAGATAGAGTTCAAGTTCTTGTGCTTGTAAGAAATATTTTAGAGCACGTTTGAGAGCAAAACGTGAAGCTTTACGTGATGCAAATGTAGTGCAATCAACAGCATCACCAGTGGCCAATGGCACTTTTGTTGGAACTCGTAATGGGAATAAGATTTCGTACAATCGTACAAGAGCTGCCGCACGGGCAAAATTTGAAGCCACTTTAACGGAAACAGTTGAAAGTGATTCGGACTATTTGGAATCAAGTGAATCTCAGGAGACAAGAGAGCATATGCTGCCAACTCGTCGTCGTGGAAGACATCGAAGAGATATCTACTCTCCCGAGCCAGGTGGTGTCATATTGCCGTCTAAATATCGTTCTGCAGGTCCTGTGACAAGGTCTACGAATACCTCTGTCAAGAAAATAAATGGAGTGCAAAAACCGCAACCTGTCGAACATATACCAACAAAAGAGACAGTGGGTGATACTGGCTCTTCACTTACTTTTGGTAATTACCGTATATTCTTCTTTTCTTTTCTTTAATCAAACTTTGCTGCACTATCTATTACTTTCATTAAGTTGAATATTGTCAAATCTCAGCTAACAGCTTTGCTTTAAATATCAGAAATTGCATGTTTATTTTTTTTTATCTTTCTGTGTATGAAATTATGTGAAAAATTTATAGACATTCTTTTATAAACCAAATATTTCAGTTGTTTTTATAAGTGATAAGAACATGATTCGTACAGCCTTACTTAATTGTTCTAATATCTTCATAGTTTTGAGAACGTGCCGCATCAGAGCTATTACACTGTAAAATTCTTTTAGCCGAGCATGTTGCGACGAGATTATTCAAAATCAAAGAGAAATCTTTGGCTGATTATTATCGCATTTGTGATACAGTGGAAAAATTATTGGATGATGCAGAAACAGCACTAGATATTGTGGATACTGATATCATGCTCAGCGATTGAACTTTTTATTTCGTCATTTTCATCATTGTTTGGTATTTTACTGATCCTTTATTACTTTTCACGACGGGAAATTTTTGATTTTTGAGTACCACAGAAGAAATTGAAATTATTTTTGAAAATCATTATCGTTTCTCGTTTTGATTTTCGAAGTTTTATAGGATTTATAGGTTTTTAAAATTTACTTTTATCACCTTAGCTTCATTTTTATGCAGTGTGGTAAATCTCCGAACTATCTAGGATTTGAATTCTTTCTCTGGTGCTTGAAAACTGTCATTTAAAGATTTGCCAAAAATGTGAATATCGTTTCATTTTCTTCAAAATGTGAATATCTTCTCAATTTTTAGATTCGATGCTTTTCCATTTGTGAATGATTTGGATCTTAGTTTTCAAAATCTTATATTTTTTATTAATTTTATCACATTCTTTATTGCTCCTCATTTACTAATGCTTATTTTGTAGCGTCATTGTGAATAACATAGTTCCAAGTATTGCAAATTCTCAAATTTTGCAGCACAGCACTGTTAACATGAAGGATTTTTTTTGCTAATTTAAATTGTTATAGTTTATATAAGCGATGTTGCAGAGAAGAATATGTACGGTTTGTTGTATCGTTTCAAAAATGCCCGCAGCATATATTATTTTCTGGTAACTGTAAATTTATGTATAAGCCTCAATGGATTCTATAATTTGGCATCAAAAAATGACCATAATCGAATTATTATGATGATACATACATGCACATTAATACTTGTCATTGTAGCTCTCAATTCAAAGGTGCAAAGCAAAGAAGGAGAAAAGCTCTTCTTTGACTGTTAAATATACTTTAAATTTTTTATAATGGTTATAAAATTGTTACATTCTCAAATTTGATGATATTGTTTGGTAAGATTTTCACTGTCTATAAAATTATGATAAGTGGAGAAAATTTGTCTTAATAATAATTTTGATATATGAGTTGAAGATGAGTGAACCATTCGAACATTGTGATTTTCATCAAAAATCATAGACTGATTTTCATCAGTCTATGATTTTTTTTTAAATTGGAAGCGTATTTTTTTACGAACAGTATCGTTGAGAATAGCATTAGAACACATCTCTCTTTTAGAAGATGTATATACTAAGTTTAATTCTCTGCAATAAGTTCGTGGAAAATATTTGGATTGAATATTTTGGCATAATGCTTTGAAATCGATTAGAAGAATGCGCAAAAGATTCCATATTTTTTAAGAATTGAAAACTGAATGGAAGAAAGTAGTAAAAAGTGTTATGCTTCTTCACTTTGCATATTCAAACAAAGATGTATAAATATTCGCAGTTATTGCTGTAAATGAAATTTAAAACAATAACAGTGCACACAGATAGTTTTCGGATAATTTTCTAATGTACCAATGCTACCACCATATAAATGATATAATATTACATTACTGCTATAATCATTTGGGCAAAAATCAATGTCCCTCCTTAAATATATTCGATACTTTTATTTTAATTGTTTACAATTGAAATAATGCGCATGAAATTTTGAAATGAATTCAGTTTTTCAAAAAATCTATTTTTTCGATATTGTTTTTTTTAGCAACGAATGTTGCTAATTTGAACAAATGGTTCATTTAAAATATTTTTTAATTTGAATAGATCCATTTTAAATTGTTGGATGGTAGTTAGCAATTTGCCAATAACAAAGGTTGGAAATAAAATGTCAAAATCCATTCATAATGAAAGGAAAAACATTCACTGGTCTGACTCGTATTAGCCCATATTGTTTCCTTTTCCCGAAAATTCTTATGATGTTTTTTTTCAGCATGACTGGAAAACTCTAATTTAAATTTTGTCTTTTAACATGCTTTCCGTCTATAATAAATTTAAATTTCAAAAATTTTTTATGTGCTTTTCTCAATGAAATTCAATCGATCATGCAAAGCAATAATAAAACTATTACGAAAATATATTTAAAATCTTCAGTCTTACATAATTAAAAAAGATTTTTTTCAGGATGAACTATCACACTGGCATAGGTGTAAAATGTTTCACTCATATCATCAATTCTTCAATATATACGACATTTTAATTGAAGAATAGGATAGAATAATATTCCGCTCTAAAATTTTGACCCCTTGTTCAAGAAATCTTAATTGTCATTTTTATTTAGTAGAAAATATTATTCCCCCTGTTTCATTTATATTTCAAATTTGACATATGATGTAGAAGTTCAAGTTATTATATAGATGATATTATTGTTGTATGGAATATTGTTGTATGTTATTACTGTACCGCTATCAATTTATCATAGTGACATTAAAGCACCGAGAACTATTGTGTTATTTCTTCAAATTTTTTATGTCAATTTTTATTTTTTTTATTCTACATAAATTTTATTTATACTATCCCATATGCATGTTCCAATTTTAGCCGTACTAAAGTGAAATAGATGCAGTAGAAATCAATGAAATTGCGCTTGAAGGATTTACAAGATTGAAAGTTTCAACTTTATAACTATTTAATTCCAGTGTGCGTAGTTATAAAAGATAAATAGAATAAATAAGATCTATAAAGCAAAATCTAAATAAAATCATAAAACAAGAAAATAGACTCTTCCTTATTTTAGCAATTCAAAAATCTCTCCTATCAATTTTAAACATTCCTGAACAACGAATTACTATAACCATGGAAAAAAGGTTTTAGTTACTGCCGAAAATGAACATAAAAGTAGTTCGAAAAAATAACTTTTAAAAAAGGATGAAATTATTTCGGAAAAAATTAGCGGAAAAGGAAAAATAATATATGAAAGGAAAAAAAATTTTAAGCTAGTGATGTCAACTTTTGATAAATTATCTTATTTGCATCATTTAAATTTGATGTGGACGGTTGGTTATAGAAAGTGATCCATATTATCATCTTTTACGTCATTTAATAGCTCTCTTTTTAAATTGACTTGCAACCCAAATGGTTCATCAGTTTGTTAAAATCCATGAGTCGATCCTATTTATGCTTCTACCGTTTATTTTCTAGCTAAGTTCTTAAATTTATAAGTCAGTTTACTTTCTCTGTTATCATTTATTACTACATTCTAAATAACACCTTTATTATATCTTTCTATCTGCGAATGAAATTATTTTGAATGAAATTACTTTATCGTCAATTAATCCTTGTAGAAAGATTTAATTCAAGCAAAACGATCAAGAAGTAATGGAAGTGTTATTTTATTTTATATTACACCAATGAATTTATTCATCTGCTTGAATAATTATTGGGTGCTCCGAAATTCGCAATACTTATAACATTGGGGTGAGAGGGGGAAAGGAACTGCTAATGCACAAAATTAAAAATAAAAAGTATGACTGAAATGTGACTAATGTAAGAATTACTGCTAAAATTTATAAGGGAAAAAAGGCCTTGAACAAAATTCAGGACTAATTAATTTCAATAATTGAAATTAATTAGTTCTAAATATTTTAGCATCAATTAGCACTAAACAAGGCAAATTTTTTGATTAAACTTAGTTCTTTCTTCTTTCTCCAATAAAATCATATGGAATCGCCACATTGTTCCCTTTAAATAAACGTCTGTTCAGCAGCATCATTGTCATTTCTTTCCTCTCCTGTTCCTTAATTTGCATAAAATCACTCATAGCCTGTTTGCTTACAAATTCATAACTTTTATCGAATAAATCTATGGAAATTTTAGACAACATTGATGACTGCTACTCGTTATGTAATTAAATTTCCAGAAATTTAAACTATGAATTTTAACAAATTGCGTAGAGAAATTTCCAATAAGTACTATTATTTTGAACTTGTCTTCCACAGACGTCAGTAAATTTTTTTTCAAATTTTAACACAAACTTTAATGCACTGCCATCGAAGAATTGCTTTAACAAACAATGACAATTATCTCAATACAAATAAGTAAATTGCACTTGCAAAAGAGTGATCGACGTACCTTGGAAGAATGAAAAGTTCTGCTGGCATTTCGGCAACAATTGCATCTTTTCCCTATTAACTTATTCAATATACTTGAATTTTAAGACAAAATTATAGCGCCATAATTGTTGCACAGTAAGCAGAAAACGATGGTACTAAAAATTTAATAAGCAGTATTCGTTTTTAAATTGGAAATGGTTCAGTTGAATTAATTGAACTGCTCATTTTAAGTATTTGTCTATTTTACTTGTTTATAACTTTTGTTTTTATTAACAATACAAGCAGAATGGATATATGTTCCTAAAAAATTCAATTATTTTCTTGTACAGGTAAAAACGACTTCTCTTATAGATTAAGTGTTAATGAATTAATTAAGCATTGTGAGGAATGTTTACCACAATTCTCATTGTGAATAAATAGTAATTTTATGCTTAACTTTGTTAATTCAAATCCAACTTATCTAAGCTTTTTAGCATATTGATTTATTATATTTGTTGTTATGCATTTTCTACCATACTTTTTTTTTAAATCAAAATGTTATTCATCAAAAAAAGTTTAAAAGAACAACAAAGTTCAGTTCAATTTGTGATGATCACTCAATACAGTGTTATTTTTGTACCAGTAAATAAAATTTCAGTTGTAATGTCACCTTCAAACCGATTACTGTAATCAGTAATCAATCAATAATCACTATAATCAGTATAAATGGAACATATCACAACATCAGTGAAACTACAGAAGTGCTTAAAAATTATCATATTCAGCTCGCCAATAACAATATATTAAGCAATTTATATACAAAATCAAAATTGTCTAAATTATTGCTGATTAAATATTATTTCACTTATAAAACATAACGACAAAAGATGCAAATTTATTATTAAAAATTCAAAAATTATTCTTTTTATTTGAGTCCTTGTATAGGTAGATTTTTTTAACCACATAATAATACAGATTTGTTCTTCTTTTTTTAAAAGAAAGAAAAAAGAATGAGGAAAAAAGGAAAATGGACATATCAATTCTTTTTTTCATTTTCTGGTAGAATTTTTTTTTTTAAAATGGGAGGAGATTTTTTTTTGTAAACATATTAGATTTTTCTTCTAAGTCAAAGAGAGAAAAAATCAAGTAAACATCAACGCCCACCATATTGCAAAAATTAAAATTATAAAAGCTTATGCTTATGGGCAGTTATATCATAAGCTGGATTTTTTTACCTTTCTGTTTCCCTTTTAGTCTGTAATTTAAAACTTGGAAGATTATTTAATTTTGAGTTAACGAATACAAAATTAAACTTGGCCATATTTCGTGGCATCAAATTTTATTTCAATTGTATGACCTTACAATATTAATAGTTGTATACAGTGTTGATTAGTGAAATGACGAAATTATTTAATGCTAAACCTCAGCTGGAGGATAGTTCATAGGCTTAAACTTCCATGCATATATGCTCAGTAATTAAAAAATTAACAGATAATTTAATCAAAATATTGTGCACAATGCTGCGTGTATTTAGTCAAAATATATTTTACTACTTTTTAGTCTGATGAAATTCATTTTTCTCTCCATTCTAATTTACATATTTTGATTGTCATTGCAATGTTTTCTTACAATGTCTTCTCGAGTCATTTCTTCAACTAATCATTATTTTCTTAATATTTTGCATATCTCTTTTCATATTTAGATATAAGTTTGTGTCAAAAAAATTTTAAAACAATTTTTTGCTTCGTGAGCGGTCGGTCGTTCTTCAATTTATTCCTTTGTCCGTGATTTTCATATTTTCCAGTTGTGGAATTTCAGATTTGCCCGCTTATCGTTTATCGTTTTAAGGAAGGATTTTTTCAAAATTGCCATTTGCTGAAATTTACTGTCTGATCTCAATTAACTCTGAAATGTATCGGTGGAACGTATTATTGATCAGCATCATCCATTTTATTCTCCTTTTTCCCTTCCTCAACGCTTACGAAGACGACTGTTTCATTAATGAAGGTGGTATACTGATTTTTTTTCCTTTCTTCCATTTCAATTCATTTCAATCTTCAAAGAGAAATTTTTGAAGGATGATTTGATTCGAGAGTACCACACTTTCACGTTCCAACAAACAGAAAAATTTCTTTTTTCAATTTTGATGAACGTTTCTAGAATGACATCTTTCAAAATAAAAATTTTTCGGAGCTCTTCGTGTCCTTTCACTAAAAAAAAAGCTTTGAAATTTCTAAATTGCCAAAAATTTTCTCTTCATTATCAGAAGAAATCGATACTTAACTCAATTCATCGACTTATTGATTTAATTAAATTGTTGCGATTCATTTAGTAAAATTTAGGATATATTTGCTGCGATAAGAAATTGGTAGGAATGATGAATAATGTGATGAAAGAAAGTGATAAATTGTTACATGTAGCAAGAACCATACAGAATGATGTGCAGATGTCACGTGGCAAATTTGAAACCGTTGTGGCATTTGATGATTTTGCTTATAAGGGTCTTTTTAAGGTTACATTTTTTGCATATTTTAAAGCATAACATATTAAACAGTTTAAAACGAATAAAGAGATATGATATAGATCAATAAAATTGAGAGAAAATTAAGACAGATATTATTCTCACAACTACAGAAATGGGTCATTGTGGAGGTGGTAACTAAATTTCACTTGACTATAAGCTATTTAAGTTTATTTTTAATTGGCTATTCAATGGATAAAATTAGAATTCATTGACATTAGAATTACCGATAATGTGGAATTCCATAATTAATTGGAAGCTTACCGGACTATTACTGGTTACTAAAATATTTCACGCATTTCATATTAGCCAGATTTAATAAGCTAAATATTAAAGACTTGAGAAAACGAAAATTTGAGCTACCAATCTTGATTTTAATGTAATCATTATTTACTAATGAATAAGTTAAATTTTCGGTAATCTCAGATTTAAGCCAAATTTAATTCCTTAGTTTACAAACATTAGCCATTATGAATGGATGGATTTAACATCTCAGTAACCATTTTTAATATATAATCAATGTGTAATTCATGGATTTACAGCTTGCAGTAATTTTGCATTTGTAGAATGTATGAAATTATTTTAACAGGCAGGAAAAGCGTGCAAAGTGTCGCGAAATGGTATGCAAGCAATTGCTTGAAAGCAACTTTTTATAGCAAATTTTCCTGTACATACAAATCGATCGATATCCCATCACTGCCAGTGACTGCCTGTATCCGTGATCATATTCTCAATGTTTTATATTTACGACAACTTTTAAGAATATCATTTCAGACTTCTAAATAAAAATAAATGTACATTTTCGTTTAGTTACAAAAATTTTCCGCTAATTTTCTCCAAATATACAAAGCAGAAGATATGAAGTCCGCAAAGTAGTTCACAGATGCAACAACGCTTGTCACCAATTGCATTCATGTTAATAAAGATTTTTTTATTCATCTATAACGATGATATCACGTCATTTATCTGTAATAAATCCCAAATTCACGACAGCTTACTTCCTAGAAAAATTTCATTTCAAAATCCCAAAGCCTCTTACCATACAATGATAATAAACACCTTGTTTATAATAATCGGCAAGCAGTTCACTATACTGTCCCTGCTTGAAATTGAGCCCATTGAACTCCCCCGATATTTGAGTGAAAAAATCAAGTTATAACAGTCAGTAAAACAATTCTAATGATGTTCATTACCTTGTTCACGTCGCAGTGTGAGATTAAATCTCAAGAAATTACATCTCACACTGATTTCGATGAGCAAATCTCACGAAGTCCATAATCTATGCCAAATTTAAGGAAATTGGTATGAGTGAAGTTATGCATTTGTTGAGTTTTTAAAATAACCCAAAGCATATCGGTCTAATAGCCTCAATAAAAACTAATGAAGTTCAGAAATGATTCATTTAAATAGCCAGCACTAAATGTCTTTTCTCCACACAATTCACGATTTTCTTTCATATACAGATACTGATTTTCGCGTGTATTAGACTAAACGAACATTATTGCACAGCAGTAATTCAATCCACATAAAAATAATGAAACAAAGAAAAAACTAAAATTATGTTGAAATACAATATATTGAGAATATTGAGAACTTTAAATTAAGATTCTAGAAATAAATTCCAAATTAGAATTCTGAAAAGATTTAAACGAATGCGACAGAAAACCACATAAAAATTTTGTAAAACGAACAAAAACTACCGGAATCATTAAGAAATTTTTGAATAACGTACCAAATATTTATTAGAAAGAAAAAATTGAAAATTAAGATTTCGATTAAATGTAACAAAACATTTTGTCACTTGGAAAGATTTCAATTTCAAATTACAATAAGTAAGGCAGTTAATTATATATGTGACATCACAAAAAATCTTTTTTTCAAATCAATAACTGAAATGCGAAAAGAAAACAAAAAGACGAAAACAGAAACCGGGATCAAAGGAATTCCCACAATTCCACTAAATCCATAAAATTTCACATTTTTTAAAATAAGAAACTGCAGAAAATTTATAACTACAAAAAAGAGCGTCAAAATCTTCTGTTATATATATTTTATCTTTTCTTAATTTATTTATTTCAAAAGCGAAATTTTAATTCAGATGAAAAATACACATAAGTTATAGCGTGAGAACACTGATATAATCCTTAATGCAAGCCAGATGAGATCAACTACCGTTAGGAATAGATGCAACTTTCAAAAAAATAGCAGTAAATGATACTTCAACTTCAACTTTCATATGCATACTTGACAAACCGGTAAACATAATAGAAACTTGCAATTATTTGGAACAATAATTTTGGCAAAGATGTTAGCTTCAGTTAACTGGAAGAACTAGGATTAAGAAGCTTTTGAAAAATTACTAAGAGAGTATACTCATAAGAGGTAATGCAAGACCTGTAATCTAGCAAACAGTGCTCTTTCATAGTTATCACTTGAGACCTGACTCCTCATTCGGTCCTACTGCTTCTACTTCAAAATTTTCTTCACCACGTAACCTGCAAAAATAACTGAATAAAAACTTTTCCTATTAAACACTAATTAGGGAGCAACATATTGGCTCAACAAAATAGAAACTATGTAATACTACTTGAAAAATCAAATTGTGCCCATTATTATTAAAATTATAAATGTTATTTACAAAAATTCAAAACTGATTACGACTGTCAATTTCTTTCTCCCTGTGTTATCAAGTAAATTCTTTGCAGGTTAAACAGTAATATTCGACATCAATGCAAAAAAAAATCTTTTGGTTCACTACTTTTTTTACCAACAGTGGTAATAAACTAACTTCAGTCTTTTCGTAGAGATGTCATCAACAGAGACACTGCCTTCCTTAGCAAGCTGCTTTTCTATTGTTTCTCCAGTTAGCATTGATTCGCAGGATCTTTTTCGCGACGTGTTTTGATCTTTCTGATCCTGAAATTGTTATATTTAAATTAAAACAAAATACTTTCCCTGCTATCGCCAAAAAATTACCTAACCAGCTTAGTGCTCAACCGCAAAAACAATCCCTGAATTATATCTGTTTCATTAAACTCTGAAATATGTTGCGGAAAATAGTTTAAAAATCGAGAAATATGGAATAAGATTTTAACTATCTTTTGAAAAAATAAAAATAATCCGTAAAATATCCAAGAAATATGCATTCATTCGGCATGTCAGTAATCTTTTCATTGACTTTTTAAACCGATTCATTAAACTTAAAATCAACCGAAGAAAACTTTCTATATTTTATGACACGAAGACCAACGAAAAGAATGGTTCATATCTGTGCTAATGGATGGAATCATGATCACATTTTTTATGACTCGATAATAAGTAATGAATTCCCAAACGACCAAAATTTATCACTCTAAGATGACCTCAATAATTTTAGTCACCAATTCCCTAATATCTGAAAATATATTGTTCAAAGGTTTTCTAATATTTTTTTTTTCAAAATCTATTCAACAGAAAAAATATGAATTAACCTCATCTTTTTTGATATCGTCAATAGAAACTGGAGAGGGTTCATGATCGCCCGATGTGCTGCTTACATCATCTTGATCGTCACTAGATGATTGGCTGCTAAGATTTGAGGAGGGTCGACCAACTGAACTCGAGCTTGAAGGAAGTGAATCTCCCGTCGACCCGGAATCCGTGGTTTCATCTTCCTCATCACTGTCACTTTCGTCGTACTCCACCAATGGCTTAAATTAAAATACTAGGATTATCTATCAATATTTTTCATATTTTACATTCTAAAAACTTCTAAACTTCCGGCCAATCTTTTACTGCAAACAAATACACTAAAATACATTAAAATAATTGAACTGCAAATAAAATGGCATATTAAAATAACTGAAGGAATAAATAATTAAATGTCGTAATTGTAACCAACTTTTTTGGCAAGAACGGTTACAACGCTTGCAGACGACGCTACAAGCGACGAGGTTGAGCTAGATGGAGAATTGACAGCTTCGGTGGATGAAACAACTGGATCACCCGGCGGAGAATTGCATGTTGGTTGGGGAGATAACGACAACGAAGGGCTCTGTTTATCAGTATTTACCTGAAATTTTGATGAGATTTAGGCTTGTATTTCTAAAAAATTGTGAAAATTCAATGATACTATATTAGCCCTGAACAACTATCTCAATGCAGTGTGACTATAAAATAGTGCTGATAAGTAAATTGATAATAAATGTATCCTACGTATGATCAAAAATAATTGTGATTAAGGATATATTGATGACATTGAGAATACCTTACACTGCAAATGATTGTACAAACTTTTTTGATCTTCGGAAAAAAAATGCATCATGAGTATAATATACAGCATTCATTCACAACTATAATTTATTATTGCTTCAACGTTTTCAATTATATAATAGGTTATTTTTAGCTTTGGGTTTTTTGATTCTGCTATTTTGTGATAACACGAGGCTAAGAATCTTCTCCTACCTTTTTCAGTAGACATTAAGGTATAAACCGCTGCAAAATTTTGATGTATAGGAGTGCAGTTGTAAACGATATTTTGCTAAACATTTTCATTTTATCTACACTATGATATCAGTGATAAAAATCAGTGATAGTAATCCAGCAGCATAATGTAAAGTGAACAAACCTTAATGATAATTCGAGGTGCAATGTGAGTTTTAAGTGGAGTATTAATTTGAGTTGGGAAAACAGCATCTGATTCATCTTCTACTGAAAATACAATATGGGATATGCACTATTACTTTAAGTTCTCTTTATAGCATAAATATATATAAAATCCTCTCGCTTTTGCTAATCACTTATTCCTATTTCTAGAATATCCTCAGAAATGTACATGAAAAATTTTCAAAGCTCTTCTCACGTGGCTTTTTGATTTTTTCAAATGCTAACCTTTGCGCTTCAATAAATTAGGAAGAAGAGGTTCAATGCCCATTTTCCTCGTTGTTATACTTTTTTCTAATGACTCATCCTCCTTAGCAATAGCGGCAGCAGAAGAAGAAGGAGAAACATCAAGAAGTGCAGACTGAGACACAAAAGTTGCTCCTGGTTCTTTGCCTTGCTTGTTGGGATCCCAGTCTCCTGCTGGCGATGCGTTCTGCAAATAAATCAAATATTTCTTTGCCCAGATTTTAATGCGATTAAAAATCAATGGAAATACAAGAGATAAAAATTAACCTCTGAGTCATCGTCGTTGAACCACTGTTCATCAGCATCAGCCTGACGTTCCATTTTCCACTGTGCTGGCAAATTAGCTTCAGCGGAAATTAAAGAATCGGTAGGTGATGAGTCCTCCATTTTGCGACCTTCACGATCTCTCATCTTAAATGATTTAAAGTCAAACAAAAACTCGTGAATTTTTTTTAAAGAGTAGCAGAGTTTTTAATTCGTGTCAAATTAATCTAATACAATACAATATAATCTAATACAATCTATGTCAAATTCTTAATAAGCATTATTTAAACATTTGAAATTAATTTTCCCATTACAGACTTCAGAAATCGTTTTTGAGTACTTCACAAAAGTAAAGAAAAAAGACTTCATTATTACTTGTTCATATTTCAAACGCAGCGACTTGAATGTTGTTACGTATAAAACGTCTTCAAAATCCTTATTGAAATTTTCAACAACATAAACAATCAGTGGCTTGATATCTTCCTGAAATTAATCATTTTATGCAATATACTCTCGAAATATAAGTGGCCAAAGATTCCAAATCTAGACTATAAAAATTTCAGGTATAAGTTCAACTGAAAACAACCCACCATTCTAATGAATTCGAAAAGTTCAATTATTGCAGAATTTAAAAGATTGTAGCGATGGCCGTTTTTCTTGAAACATTCGACGATAGACCGCATCACATCATCTCTTACCGTATACCGATAATAAAATTCATCTTTTAATTGGACAACCCGTCGGAATAGGCGTAGTGCGCCTAAAATTCAACACTAAGTCTTTAAAAAATGAATTAAGAACGCAACCAAAAAGTTACACAGTATCATATACCAAGTACAAAATTTTATTTTTGGATGATGAAGAGTAAAACTTATACAGGAAAAAAAAAACAACTAAGAGAATAAGTTAAAAGAATGTGTGATCATACTCAAAGCAAGAAAATGATGTTTGCTTTTCAAAAGGACAAGCACACGGTTCAACAATTTGTTGCTAATGCAGTAATTACGCATGTGGACCGCATGATGTTCAAAGCAGAAGCAAAGTATATCGATGATCATTGCTTGCTGATTTGCACAGTGATAGTTATCTGCAAATCAAAATGATTAACAAAATTTATGACTAAATTTTTAATCCTATGAAACCAGAGAAAGCATAATTTTGAATAACAAATCAGTAATCTTAAATTCAATCAATCATAACAAATTCCTACGCTTCGACTGTTTTACATTAATTAAATGCTAAAATTTGAAAGTCATTTACAATCGATCCCACAATGAGTAAACACTTCATTTTTTTATATTTTCAACAATTTGTTGCCAATGCAGTAATTACGCAACAATTTGTTGCTAATGCAGTCTTAGCAAAAAATATAACAAAATAAAGAACCGAATTTTGAGTGATAAAAAATATCCGCACCTTTTTTTAATGTATCATTTTCAGTATTTGCATACAATGGTCGACACAAAGTTTCCATAGATCGTCGGTAAAAAAAGGTTAAAAATTCATGTCTTTCCGATTTCATATTTGGTGCTGTAATCATGTTATCTGGGTCCAGTAGTGACTGCATTACTTTAACCATAGTATAAGCTGATGTCAGTTCTGGATCACGATCCGTTAACATATGATCAATCAATTTATTAAGTAGCAACTGATTCTGCAAACATTTAATTTTTAATGATGCAATCATATGATATATTCTTGCTCTATTTGCTTTATTATAATCTTCACTTCTAACCTAATTTTTATCTGATAAATAGCCAATATTCAGTGAGCAATACAGTTTCATAATTTATTAATATTTAAAGGCTCTTTTTGCAGGAAAATAACTAGTGAACTTGCGACTGCGGCAAGCACAAACGAAATTGCTAAGAACCTTGCCAGGGATATTCGAAAGCTTGTATTTGTACTTTTAAACAAAAATGTGCTCTGAAAAAAAACAAAAAAATAGAAAAAAGTAGTTTTCTCAACTCTAATTTCTTGAATCAAAACTTTTATTGTTTGCAGAACAGAACAGCGGATTTCCTTTGAGACTAAATAAAAAATCTAGTTCAGGATCTCGAAGAAAGAACAAGTCTAATGAAGAATTAAAAAACCAACATTTTTAGCTTCTCCAAACCCTCGACCTTGTTGCAGGAGATAATCCCGTGCAGTTTGCGGATTGAATTCAACAATCATCACGAACATTTCAACAGTTGTTGCTCGCGTTTGCACATCTTCACTTGTGATACATGGTTCTATTGCTGCCAGGACGTCGTTTTGCATCAGGGTCTAAATAAAAAACTCCCTTATTGACCACAAACTATTTCACACTATATTCTACAGCTTATGACATAACAAATATAAACCTCGTTGTTCACAAGATATCGTCAAAATTTTCACAATTATTGCACGTTTCTAATATTTTAAGATTTTTCATGTCATTTATTAAAAAAAATACCAACTATGCCCATTATTCAATTTCATTCTAAATATGGAAGCTTATTACATCATTATCTATTCTCTATAAACCGTTTATTTCCACTACGCATTACTTTATAAAAGTTTTCACGCCCTTGCGGTCCATTTGGCTGCAATGATGTTGAGAAAGAACAAAATTCCTTCAAAAACATAGTTAGATCTTTCCGCCTTTCAGTTGTTGTTGCAGGATCCTTCAACTGATCGAATAAATCTTTCAAAAGCTGCTTATCGTCCTAAAACACAGGAATTTCATAAAGTGAAGCTTGTGAAACAAAATCATCAGAAAGATGATGTAAATCAAATAGTATAAACATCTATAAAATTCCTGCTTCAAGGTTTATGGTTCTGCAGAGTTCCAACTCTGAAACCACTTCCGATCATTTATTTCATTCTTTCGGAAAGACACATATGATTAAATTGAAATCACTAATTTCTAGAAAAAGCTTGCAATTTTTAAAACAAAAATCTGTTACTTGTAACAAGCTAACAATATCCACTCGATTGAAGAATAAATAGCTATTCAGAACCGATAATAAATTTTCCTCAAATAAAGAAGGTGCTGGCAAACAAATATCCTGAAAAAAAATAGTAAGTATGTGTATAACTTTTATAAATTATTCATTCAAAAATATTACCACCTAGAAAACATCCGCAGAAAGGAATTTCATACCTGAACATATTGAACTCTGTAAGTCTGGTGTATTTTTTGGCGTAATTCATCATTGTGAATGGGCAGTACTTCTCGAAATCTGGCTTTTTGAAACAAGAATTCACGATGCTTTCGCGGTTTAGGTTCAGCTGGATCATACTCTAACATCCCAACAATATCTCTAGAAGTTTATCAATAGAAGTTTTGTACAGTTGTATTTCATCCATGGCAAAATTTAGACTAGTTATTATTACTCAAATTACAACTTCCCTTTCACTTGAAATCTACACCATCTAATCGACAAAAAGAAAAACCAGGAATTGTATGATACTCGATGGTAACAATAGTAGAGGTACGGGAGATTAAAAGTCCATATCAGCAGGAGTGAATTTAAAAAAAAATGGCTACCAGTAAGTTTACTATCAACTGAAAGTAGAAAAAGACTTACTTGAAATACTTTTCACTAAGTAGAATCTCGAGAAGAGTATTACGATTCAACATGAATAAACTTCGCGCAATTTGATGTAATGTATGTAGCGCATTAATATGCTCCAGATCTTCGCACATATGGAAAACATCACAGAGTTTTGCAACATACCTGGAATTGATGCTTTTTTATTACGCTTCTTAACCTATTCATAAATATTTCATATGAAAATCAGGAAAATCTTCAGCTTTGATGCTGTTAGTGACCAATAACGAGATGTCATATAAATAAATTTATAATTCTATCTGTTGCATGGAACTTAAAGACAAGGCAAATTAAAAAAAAAACATATGAATTCAAACTGTACCCTTGATTTTCAATTGCTATCGCCAATTTCTCTCGAAGAGCTGCCGATCCAAAACTATTCGAAATCATGACCTCGATATCGGCTAATGAATTTACTTCACATGGTGGAAGAGTTATCGCAGCTCCAGCAGCTGACTGAAGAAAATAAAGCGTAGATTTATTTTGTAATATACATAGGCTTAAGTTGAAATTTTTTAAAATATCCTCTCCATTTATTATAATCGCAAGTGACTGTGCAATTTAATATTTGATAAAGGTGTGAAAATTAAAGGTCCCATTGGCAAGAAGGGAAAAATAAGGAAAAGCTCTAAATATGCAGGCTGTTTATGTGAGCTGTGCTTCCAAGTATTTATGAGCACCTGAAGGTTTGATAAAACTTTATAGTTTATATTTTATCGTATCACTTTCATGCTAAACTTCCATCTTTCCATCCCCTTGCCTTTGCTTTCTTTACAGAAGAAAAAAAAATCATGAAATATTGCTATTCAATTTCGTTCAGTCTTGTTTTTATCGAACATTAAGTTTATAATTTATAATAAAATCTCTAAATTTACTCGCTGTCCACTATATCCCTGTGCTGAAGAATCCAGACCTTCTGAATCGTCCAGATCTTCATAGTTTCCTGTGAAATCCTGAAAATATGTAGTCTATGCTAGATTTGTATAAAGAGTAGTTTGGTATTAAAATTGAAAATTTCCATAGAATTATACGAATCCGCCTCTATGTCAATAACTTACAGGATGTTGTTCTGGATCGCGACCCTGCACTTGACAAATTTTTTCCCAAATATCTTCACATCCTGTTTTATCTTGAAACGATAGTGCCAAGTCACACGTATCCGATTCTGACCAAACTATTAATGTTTCCTAAAAAGTGATGTGGCAGTGAAGTACAGAAGGAATAAGAATTTCTTATTCAATTCTTCGTCATCTAATCCTATATTTTTCGATTCTTGATCATTTCTAATTACATATTTTTCCCTATTCTGCACTTTTTGCAAAAGTTTCCCATGTTCAAAAAAGTTACATAATATAAAAGAAATTATTTAATCCCATAATCTCAAAAAAATTTAATAAAAAAGCCCAAAAATTTATTTTTTGAAAAAATTTATATAACGAAAGATGAAGTAATTTTGAAATAACAAGTAAATTCTTCAATTCTTTTAAAAATTATGCTACAATGTCCACCCCAATGCACTTTACGTCCTCAGAATTTTGAAAGACAACTGGACTGATCCAAATAAAAAAGAACATATAGTTTGTAACTTGATATTATGCTCATGGAAATGTGAATCATTTCAGGAGTGCATCATATGGTAGACAATAGTTCAACTATTTCTTTCATACCGAATCATTTAGCTGGTAACAACTATTTCAATGAAAGTAATACTTCTTAGTTACAGATCAACAACTCCAATCGGAATTGTGCTATTTCAGTAATCATGTAAATAATGATAAAGCACTAAACCATCATTCTTGAAAATAAATGTACGTTAGAAAAAATGTCGTCGAAGGAAGTATTTTGACATATGAGCTCTTGTGTGGCCATTAAAAGCACGCAGTATACGACAGCAGCAGGTAAAGTGAATACTTGTAGGAGAGTGTAGCGACGAACAACAAAACGGGTTGTTTCAAAGTTGATAACAGAGAACGGATACCGGACAGCAAAAGTGCACACTATTTTATTCTTCCTAAAACATCTCTATACCCGTAGTAAATTTGTAACAAATTAGACGCTGAATAAACATAACACTATTATGCATATAATCGATGTCTGTAAGTTTATCTTTGTCACTGGTCCACCAAATCAAATAGCATTAGGAAATTTGGATTAGGAGTGAATATTTTTTCAAATTAAAAGAAACTCAAAAATTCATAAAGTGATGTCCTAGCTTAATTTTGATTTCCAGCTTTTTCCGTCAATATATCACCTACAAGCAACCTGCACTTTCAACTCTCCGAATTGTGAGAGGCGAAAATTACAGAAAATAAAGAGTATAACTAATGTCTAAAAACATGTGTACTTTCAAACATCAACAATAATATAAATATTTATGATTAATGACCAAAATAATAATCTTATGCATGAAGGCAATGATAAAATTGGAAAAGCTAAAAAATAATACAAAATTTTGTCACTAATTTTTCTCTCAACGCTGTTCAGGAAGATATCCATGTGTTTAAAACTGTTCTTTCAAAATAAAAAACAGTAGAAATGCTATAAGTTAAGCAAACTGCAGCCAAGGATTTAAAAAATATGTTGTCCCAACATCCTCCATATTAAAATTTTGCTCTCCTTCACAGCATATGACATTGCAAAGATAAGGCTTCTTCCAGATTTTTACCTAAATAACTTTCATTTCCTTTTTTAAAATATTAGTATTCTACAGAACTTAACAGTACAGAGTCCCAAACTATAACCTGCTATGATCGGTTATCCACCTGTGATAAGCAATTAATATCATTGTAATTTTCCCCATTCAAAATCAGTTACGTAAAACTTCATAAAATTTAACGGTATTCTGCGACAAAAAAATTGATAGTAGGAAAACCACTCAGGGCTGAATGCAATATAAGCAGAAAAAAATGGAAGCAGAAATCGAAATTAGACTTTGGATGAGCTAAGAAAACCAATCGGTGAATGTGAAAGTGCATCATCAAATCAAATTGAAGGACGAGACGTCAGGGTTGGAGAGGAAGCAATTCTCCTTCTTCGGGTCTGGTTGGCTGGTCGGCCGGGATAGAATAGATGAATTGCTGACTGCCGAACAAGAACCAGTTCCAGGGAACGCAGATGCACACACATACACACATAGAGATGTTCGACGAGCTCATATATATTTGATACTTTTACGCCTACAAAAGAAGTTAAATTAAAATCATTCATCTGATTACTCACTGACCTAACCTACTGACTGAAAATTGGGAAGTAATATTAATAAAGAAAATTTCTTCATGCGATCCTAACACATCAAAAGTAACATTAGGCCACTCTAGTTTAAGTCCTACCTCAATCTTTAAATGATCTTAAAGATTCAAAATAATTGAATGTGCCATTCATTCTGTTACAAATGGTGAACAAATTAAAATCAATGAAAATGAACAATTTTTAGGAAATTATAAATGTAATTTTAACAAAATAGTTGAAAGCTTTGACGCCACCCACATGTACTTTCTCCATGATATTGATAAAAGCTTGAATAAGACCAGGGGAAGTACAAGGAAATTCGAAAGTATCAAGTATTTATGTCTTTATCTAGGAATTACTCCCAAACATTAGATGGCTTCATTACATTTACATAGGAAACTTTCCTTTGATTGAAAAAAGTGTTGTTGTATGTGCTTTACGCAAAATCGTCAATTTAACCATAGGACACCTATCACTAAACTCACTGAGGTAACATAAATTGTCAACGGATAAAAGTCGTTTATGAACGGCTAGCTAGAATTCTCATAATTTTGAGTTAGTGACACGATGATACTGTAATACCCGAAAAATAAATTAGCAATAAACATTTTCTGGAACGGCTTTTAGGAGTGGCAACCAAGAAAGCAATAATAAACTGATGTATAGATTGATAGCAATTATTTGTTCCTACTAAATGGAACAAGAGTAAATCTCTGAATAACTCAGAAACTAACACGACATACAAAATGTTTTTAATGGTAGCCTTTTCATGATCATAATATCTGACCTATCTTCTATAGATTAGATTAGTTACTGATTGAAAGTATTTTAAGATAAAATAAGATTCATGAAAAAGTATCAAAAATCAAGATACAAAAGAAATGAATAAAATTCAAAATTATTTTTAAAATAGATTAACACCCCTCGGCAAAAGCTTGCGCATTTTTCTGGGTCGAAAAGACTTGGAAAGATGAATCGATTCATACATGTCTACAGAAATGACGCCACTCAAATCATTACCAGCAGTGCATTCGAAAAGTCAGCTTTGCAGACCTCTGAATTTCCAATGTTTTGTAAAGCATAAAAAAGACGTGCGATGTAAAAATAGACATGCAAATCACCTTTCATGACGGCCATGATGCATAGCAGCTCCATCATCTATTGATCAGTTATTCCTGTATCTATGTTTGATAAAGACATATCGAAGAGTGATTTTTCCATGCTGCAGCAAGAATGTACTTAAAAACTGTAAATATTGCAACTAAGGCCTTCCAAATATAGACAAACAGTTTCTTACAGCAATGGCATTTTAATGCATTTGTAGAAAAATGACTGTATTACGATTGTACTAAAAAGCAGTGACTTTTGTAAAATCTATTTCATGAGGTTGTCTTACTCGATTTTTATTCAGTTCAGCTAATTTATCAAAAAAGTTTAAGCTATTCGGAAAAGGAAGTACATTCAGAAATTGGAAAAATAAATTTTCTCCCTAAATCAAAATATCTGGAATACGTTCGAAAATAAAGGCTCTTATTTCTGAGAAGTTTTGAAGTTTTGAAAGAGTGAATATGTACTACAATGAAGTTGATCAGAAAAACCAGGAAAAATGCATTTAACTTCTCCAGAAAGCCAGCACTTCTTCAAGTTTTTCATTTCAGCAGGTTTAATTTACAAGTTTGGGACTCTCGACTTTTTAGAAGAGTTGACATTTTTCGTCAGTTAACATTATTATACACAGTTACATTTGTTCTGAATTCTATAAATAAACTCCAGCTACTAACAAATTCCATTGCTAGAAGTCAAAAATGGAAAGCAATTTAAAAAATGGAAAGGATAATTTCACAGAATAACCATTTACGAACGCCATTATGTTACCGTTTTTAAAATAGACACGCATACAGACATAAACGCAAGTGTATACAAATTATTCACATCAATCTCTTTTTCTTTTTAATTTTACTGAAATTAGAAACAAATCAAAAGAAAGAAACCCACATCAAAATATTTTCAGTTGTTTGATAAGTAATTAGATATATTAAAATTCTTCCTTTGTTTTTGGAGAGGGATCACAGCCAATCAAAAAAATAACGGAAGCTTTTATTGTCAAGTATTACTTATTTTTTGGCAATCACTAAACTAAAAAAACCTGAAACGCGCTAAATTGCAGATAAAATATCACCAAAAAGTAACTTTTGTAGTACCTTTCATATCATACTTTTGACGAAAAAAATTGAATCTTAAATTTTTATAACAGTCTTAAAAATTTGGACATCTGCTTGACGTAGAAGTTCTGGTCCAATTTTATTCGAATCAATATTCATCAAAAATGAGATGAAAACAAAGGTAAAAGTAACATCCACAGTCAGTTCACGGAAAAAAAAATGAGTTTTTCAAAAAGATTAAAAAAAAAATTGGGAGGTAAAATAAAGTGCTTTCAAGCCCTTCCTAACTGGATCATGGCAAGCCGGTTTCTAAGCCAATTTATGAAATTCGAAAACTGTTTTGAAAATTTATAGAGTCTCAATGAAAATATTATCATCTTATCACCTATGTTTTCACGTTCATGTATATGATGGGGAATCCTACAAAACTGTAATATGTACTGCACTTACCTGCTGCTTTTGATAGATAGTATCCATAAGGATTCTTGATTCCAATATATTCTTTTCTGGAAAATGAAATTATTTGAAATTTTCCTGCAAACATAAGAAAAGTAGGGTAAAAGCCACTTTCAGTGACCTATCAAACGAATAAAACCACAAGTCTAAGTTACAAAAATTCCACACAAAATCAAAGTGCTGTGCTTTAAATGTGAGAATAACAGTCATATGGACATGTATTCCAATAAACATCAATAGTAGCAAAATTGGTAAACGATTGTGTTTCCAAATTTAATAAAGTGAAGCTCACCACTGTGTTCTAAACGAACCACAATAAAAGTAGCGCCTTGATGCTCTGGCGACGCTACACATGCGACATGTCCTGTACCCTTGTCGTCCCATACCCGCTGATCGCAAAGCACATATAGTTTTACCCGATTTTTGACTTCCTGGAACTAATAATTATTAGCTGATGAGCTTGGAACAAGTTAGTTTATGAGTTTGGAAAAAGTAAAATCACTAAGGATTTATGTTACTTCTTAGTATCCCAACACTAAAATCAACATATTTGCGTTTTTTTTGCGTTATATGTGTTCCTTTTTTGAGACACTCGCTTTTCCATTGATTATTTTGACCGATATACAATCAAATTTCCAAAATGCTTTGTCGTATCAGAAAATAAAATAACCCTTCGAAACATTCGAAACTGTGCATTATTTAAAAATAATTGATTCTTCTGGAAGATAGTCGAAATAATTGAAATCAAGACTATCTATTTTTCACAGACTTAGATAGAAGTTTCTTGAATTTTCACTGTAAGCAAAGCAATTGAAATATTTTGATTTTTTATGATTTTTGATAATTCGAAATAATTTTGTTAAATATAGCACCAGAATTTACCCGCTGTATTGCTATTTTCGCCAGATGTCTGTCGGGATCCTCATCCTCAGCATCTTTGTCTGCAATTTTTAAGCCTTTACACTCCTCATGGATGTTACCGCTGTTGTCAGCAGTTTTTGAATGTGTATCATCTGGATTTCGAGCATTTGCATCGGTTTCTGGCATATCGCTTCCTGAAAGATTCCTTCACAAATGGAACCCAAAATGTTGAATGAGAATGTGTCATAAAAACTTTCCAATGCATATGATGATTATTAATCGACGGTTGCAAAATACATATGGAATATGACAAATAAAAGGCAAGGACAGTGGAAGAGCTGTTCAATAAAATGTTGAAAAGAAGTCTCGAGAAGCGTCATTTCCTGTACGTCCACAAATATAACACATCCAATTAGAGATTCACAGAAGTGCATATGAACAAGAGAAGAGAAAATCGCAATGTTACCTTGCTTACAAAATTTAAAATTCCGGATAATCAACTTTTAACCGGCTTCACGTGCAGCATGCCTGCAGCGCCTACATAATGGTGAAGATAATTGCATTATAGCGTCATGGATCAATATTGCTTATCACAACTCTTCATATTAATGTATTTCATTTTCATCATTCTAATTATTGGTTTTTCGCATATGAAATTTCATGCTACCTTAGGGAACAGATTTATATATTTGGGAACGAGAAACGAGAAAGAATGATACCATAACTACTTACAGTGTTATAGTGTATGCCTTATAGTAAGATTAGTAATGGGTTACTGAAGGGAGAGGAAAATTCCATCTTGCTGATAACAAATTTTCGATGCTTCTTGTGATATGATCACTTTTCAGTCGAGTCCTTTTTATAACAAAGAACACAATCTTTTTTTTAAACCTACATGAAATCCATAAGCGATTACAAAACACTTTTCATGGATGCTTTCGATTGTATTTGCATATCACTACCTAATATATATAAATAGGCGAGTAGAAGAAAAACTTCAATGGCTCGTAATAATAAAATTTTGTCACGCAATGTTTGCTACTGTGACGTAGCAACGATTCGAAATTGTCGTACACAACGAAATGGCAATTCATAAAGTATGATGCAGAGTACGCCTAATAAAATAACGGTGCGTGAGTAAAGAGAAAGAGAGAGAGAGAGAGAGTGACAACACGATGACGTCAAAACCGACCATTTCACGCAACCTCACTCTGTGCAATAATCCTACGGTAATTGAAATTTTTAAACAGAGGGAATTGTTGGTGGTAAAACGCGGCCCCGGCAGAGAGAAAAATATGGAGATGGGGAGGTGACGATCGATCTGCTGACAAGTTTTTTTCTTCAGGGTATGGAGGTAGTCGGGGCACACCTACGTGTCACCTTCCCATCTCTCTGCACTCCTTTTATGCAAAATAAGCAGCATCACTATCACATTAACGTTCAACTTCGCGTGAGCGCTGAATTACTCATTGAGTTTTGCCACAGTTAAACAATGTATTTAAACTTTTAATCGGTATTCGAATATTGTCTTTTGCTTCTCTATGACTAAAAATTATTTTATGATGCAAGAATTGCAATTGCTATTGCACATAAAGTTCTATTAGTATAGTGTGATACGTTTCTCCACTTCTTCCAAGAAAAACGCATTAGGATCGCTCAAACTCTCCTTTACTTGAGTTATTCCAATTGTGTGGACATTCTATGCATGTGTAATTGTGCGAAGTTAAACAGATTAAACAGATTAAACGAATGAAGTATACTTTCAGATTTGATATGTTATAACTTACATTTATTTATATTAATTTGGTCATTATTCTTTAGTTGCGGATAGCTGAAATGAGGCGAATCTTTGGTACATCGGGGAAAAAGGAGCCACAGCCAACGCTGACCGATGCAATAGCGAACATTGATTCACGTACCGAGAGCATTGAGAAAAAGATAGCTCGTTTGGATGGTGAACTTGTGAAATACAAAGATCAGATGAAAAAAATGCGAGAGGGACCGGGCAAGAATCAGTTGAAGCAAAAAGCTCTACGGTACATTAAATGATAGCTCACTCTGAATACTTTTCATTAACAGTCGATCACTCTCAGCGCATTCAGTTTGAAACACAGAAACTGTTCATGCATACCAGGTATTGCCTGTGTGCCTTTCCCAGTAAAATCGAATTGAAGATGTCGTCAGCCGCTTTTGTCTGCTCTGTTGACTGTTATCACAACTTTATTATATCATTGATTGGCTTCATTTTATCACTGATCACGTCATGTCAATGTAAACCAGACCAGAAGCGATAAAGTGACTTAATTAAAATCGTTTTTTTCAAATATCCTTATTGCTCTCTCTCTCTCTCTCTCTCTCTCTCTCTCTCT